>JABUQX010025563.1:0-27500 GCA_015478945.1 Trachelipus rathkii
ATACAAAAATATTGGAGAGAGATAAGGTAGATTGAGAATCTGAATATAAGCAGTTAAGTTGAGCGTCAACAGGGCTGTTAAAAGAGATGATAATTTTGGAATGAGCAGAGATGGAGTAATGTTCATCGGTGATATGATATTCATGATTGCAGTGTAAGGGAGTAGAAGACTTGACGTTCATGAAAGTGTTATTCGTATATAGGAACAATTCACAGGAAGGAGAAGTAAATGAATTGAGAGATTGAAACATGGGACATATAAAATTATTCTAAACATGGAGACATGGAAGAAAATAGAATGTTATATTTTTAAAATTTTTAAAAGAATATATGCACACCCGTTGTCACTTTGATTTGGTAAAACGTGGTATATATTGCATCATATATGACATTATTTCTTGAGTTACATATAGTAGTATAAATATATATAGTATATAATATATATATATATATTATATAATATATAGTATTATATATTATTTTAATATATATAATATTATAATATTTTCAAACTGAGATTCGGTTTGATGCTGTTGAAGGATTCGAACGATGGGGGAGAAGGGATGTATTCTATGTAGTAAGGTCTACAAATTTTTCATTTAATGCCAAATAATTAAATTGTCTCTTTAATCGTTTAAAGTTAAGCAGATATATTGAAATGAAGTAGTAGTGTCCTTACATTGAAAATATTAGTATTACGTATTTAACGTTTGGTGCATTCGGACATTTATGAGTGAGTTATTTATGGTGGTATTACGTAATGCATCTAACCTGTTCGAAACCGACCATTCTTTATTGGTTTAATTGCATGCTGTTGTTATTGTGTATTCTTAATAAATAAATGGTGTTGTTATTAATAATTCAAATCAATAATGTTTTATTCATCGTTTTAATTATGGGTATTTAGCTGAATTCAGTGATATAATATATTATATAATATATATATTTAATCTCTATTATATATATATATATATATATTTATATAAAATATATATTATATTATATCATTATATTTATATTAATTTAATTATTATATTATATATTATATATACTATATATACTCCTATATATATTATTAGTATATATGTATTAAATTTGTATACTATTATACTATTATATATTTTCTCTTATATATATTTTTATATATTAATATAATATATATACGGTATTATAGTATATATATAATATATTATACTATCAATATATAATATAGTATAATTATAATATTATATTATATATATATATACTATATTATATAATATTATACTTATATAGAGAGGAGAGAGAGAAGATAATAGAGAGAGAGAGAGAATAATTATGCCCTAAAAATTTCATCAGAAAATATTTATGCTTGTTCTAATTTTTTAGATATATTATTATAAATTTGTACAAAGTCTTACATAATCTTCGACCGATTGATGGTCCTCAGTTCGATGGTGTTGTATATATAGACTAAGTATAATAGATGAAATTAATTATAATTGTTTTATAACAGCAATTTCTTTTAATGTTAATAACAGTAATATTAAGAGATGTTGTTTAAAATAGGATCTCTAATGTATTCATTTTTGCTGTATGTTAACATTATTGGTGTAGTAATGCAAAATAATTCGGAAAGTTTCTCAGGTGTGAATTTTCAATACTAATAATAATATCATATGGTCAGCATTTATAAAGTGGTTAATAATGAATATAATAATAATAATAATAATAATAATAATAATAATAATAATAATAAATACTTATTACTATTCTTAGTCTTTTTAATGAATGATTTTGTAAGAAAAGAGAATAGGAAACTTTTGCTTACTTTTCTAATGATGTCTTGGTAGTGTTATCACGCATTGATGATTCAGGCAAATACAATGATTTTCTAAGAACATTTTCCATTAGTTTGGATACACTCTCTTGAAATAGTGTCATTTCTTTGGTTTGATCCATTTTAGTGAGCGGAGTTTCAACTTGATTCGCTTTTAATGTGCTGGGTGGTGTAAGGCAGGAGAGAGGTACACTATCTCTACAAAAGGATGGAAATGCTTTTTCTGTTCTTTCACTGTAAAACAAATGTTAAAAGTAGTTTTAATAAATACTACTTGATGAAAAAGACTAAAGAATTTAAAAGTATGATGTAAGGTATAGTCAGAAATAAAAGCAGAAAATAAGCATTTGTCTTTCAAACATAAGGATATAATCAATAAAAACCGAGATTTCGGTAAAAAAAAAATTTATTTCATACTTCTGCTGAACCAAAGCTCAAGTCAAATTTATCATCATCATCACCTACCTTCTCTTCCCAAGACTGGGGGTAAGGTGCGATACATGCGCTGGAAACAGAAAAGTTGTAGAAAAATGTGAAGCAAGTCGAAAAGAAAGCCCAGACTTACCGCCCCATTTATACCTTCTAGTGAGAACTCGTCGCAGTCAGAAAATCAACTTTATAGTTTCACGGGACTGGACGGACCCTCACTATGGCATCTCGTCAATGTAGGGTTCATCCCTTGACCCAGGTGGGCCACAACCATACCTCACAAAACCCAGCCAATCACTCCTATTATGCACCTAACTTTTTGCCTCTGATAACTCACATTCCTCTCCTCCATGCATTAATTTACTGACTCAATCCACTTTTCCTTCAGCCTCCCAGCCGGTCGATTTCCAACAAACAACCCTATACATAAGCATAACTAATCGACTATCATCCATTCTTTCCACATGATCAAACCATCTCAAGGTACTTTCATTTATTCTATCATTTATTCCTTTCTTCAAACCACCCAACTCCCTAATACGTTCGTTCCTCATTTTATCAATTATCACACTCCTAAGATTGGCCATCTGAACACATTGTACTTTAGATCTATACCTCTTATTCCAGAACAAAGTTTCACTACTATACATTAACACAGGTAACAACATACTCTCAAGTAAGACTATAGCGCACTTAAGACTTAGTCCCTTTATATCCACCAACGATTTAATTGCACCAGTCACCTTCCTGCCATTCACAACTTTCCTACTACACTCTGAATCATCCGTTCCCTTTGCATCCTAAATATTTAAACTCAGACACTTGTTCCAGTTGCTCACCATCCAACAAAACTTCACATGGAGGACTGTCCTCACTCACAACTATAACCTTACTCTTATCAACGTTAACTTTCCACCCCCTCCTTTTATACACCCTGCCAAATCCCTCTACCAATCCTCTCAAACTCTCTTCAGATTCGAAACAAAACCAAATCATACACATATAATAGGTAGGGCACCCTCTCTCTTCCATTCTATATCATTCTAACACCTTTCCCGCGACCCATACCTCAAATTCTTTCATAACCCCATCCATATACAAATTGAATAACCAAGGAGGCATAAAACATCCCTGCCTCACTCCGCTATTAATATTAAACCCATCATTTTAGACTCCATTTATTCTTACACACTCTTCACTATCGTCATACATAATTTTGATTTCATTCAGAAGCTTACCAATAACACCTGCCATAGAGCCTCCCTATTAATCCAATCATACACCTGTTGCAAATCCATAAAGCCTAAATACAATTTATTCTTGTTCTCTCTCATTTTTTCAATCATTTGCTTCAATGTAAAGATTTGATTCACAGTCCACACATCCTCAACCACTTCCAAACCCACCTTGTTTTTAACCAATCAATCCCTCGACGCACTCTTTCTACCAAAATACCAGCATATATCTTCCCTACAACTCTCAATAAATAATTACCATATAATTCCTACAGTTACCCTTACCCCCATTACCTTTATATAAGGGTACTATTACATCTTTCCTCCAATCCCTGGGACAATACCCTCCATAAAGGCTTTGTTACACATCTTGAAAATCCACTCAATCACCAACTCGCCTCCGTTCTTAATCATTTCACCTATACCTGCAGATTTACCATTCTCTAACTTTCTCACTCTACCCATTACCTCCTCCTTAATAATGGCCTCACCCGCAAAATTCCATTCCTTCTTGCATCAACAAACCCACACACATTCACTATCCCCTCTTCATTACTGCCAATGTTATACAGATTTTCGAATTGTTCCCTCCACACTATCCTCACATCCACTTCCTCAGTTCTAAAAGCACCATCCCTCTTCATTGTTCTAAGCATATTCCCCTTATTCTTATTCTCAACCTTTCGCGCTTCCTTCCAAAAGAGCTTCCTATTCCCTTGTTAGTCCCCATTTATCTTCTTTCCAAACTGTACAATTACCTCTTTTTTTTTCCTCCAACATACGCATCTTTTAGTATTCCATTTTTCATCCTTATACAATTCCAAACATCTTTCTTTAGAGACCACATCATAGGCTTTCAGTACATTTAACCACGCTTCTTTTTTACTTTCACCTCTTGCATCACCTCGTCATTCCACCACTCACTTAACATTCTTACTTCCTACATTAGGCTTTAGCACATCCACATATTTCTTTTGCACTACTAACAACCACTTCCTTCATTTGCTTTCAGATTTATTAAGTTTCAACTTGTTCACATTCAACTGACTTATTTGCAAGCGCTTTTAAATACTTATCTTTATTACCTTGTTCACTTAACTTCTCACTCTTAATTTTACCCACTTCCTTTCTTATCACCTTCCTCTCCATCCAACCCCTCACTAACTTAATTTTACATAAAACAACACCATGATCCGATAATCCCATTCCTAACCCCCTCACTGATTTAACATCCAACACATACTTCAACATGTTCTTCACCAACAGAAAATCAATCATTTTTCACTTTAATACCATCTCTACCTAAACATACTCTAGTATACTTATGAATATTCTTGTGTTTAAAGAAAGTATTACTTACACCCATACCTCTCTCCTCACAGAAATCAATCACATTCCTCCCGTTCTCATTTTCTCCCGACACCCAAAACCACCTGTTATACCATCCTTTTTTTGATCACCTATACAACCATTTAGGTCACCCAACACAATCAATCTGAAGTTCCTACTCACCCCGTCCAAGACATCATTTAGATTATCCCAGAAAATCGCACTCTTCAACATTACCTTCAGATGAACCATATATCACAGCCACACAAACCTTGACTTTTTCAAACTTAAATTTAACCATTAGAATTTTAGTACTCTCACAAACACATAGCCCTGTACCACAGGTCACTCATCAGAATTGCAACTTCTTCTCTCCCCCTCTCATTCCTTTCCACACCACATCACTCATTTTCACCATTTCCTTTTATCTTTGTTTCAGTCACAGCGAGCAAATCAAATTGGCCCTTTCTAAATACATCCATCACCTTTTTCCTCGTCAACATTTATTCCTCTGACGTTCCATGTACCCATACGATTCATACATTTTCGCCGAAAGATAGAAAGTCGCTTACGGTGAACACGGAATTCTCCGTGGCATGCATTAGCATTCCTGGCAAAAGATAAGTGGTAGTGGGCAGCCAAGCCAACAAGCACTGTACCTTTAGTTGCCCTCTATGACACGCAGAACATACGTTGTGGGCAATTCTTTCTCTCCCACACACACAAGGATATAAGGGATAAGGATGTTGGTAAGATGTTGTATAGAAAAGTGGTGTGGGTATAAGTATGTGTATATGGTATGGGGATATAGGGTGCTATCTGTAAGATGAGTGTGGATATGAAACGCGAGAGGGGCGACCATTAGGCACTGGAATGTCATGGGAGTCCCTACACACCATAAGCCAAATGGGAGGTAAATTCTTTGCCCTTTGCCGGAAGTGCGCTACTCTACCTCTACTTATCCAATGTATCATCCTAAGAAATTTTATTTTTTGAATCCCTATTAAAGCTAAATGGATTTTACTAACGTCTCAGAAACTTTGATAAAATATCATAAAACAATTTTTCCATAATGTCATAAAATTTGTTTTGCATTTTACTTTAAAGAGCTATTAAGAAAAGCCATTTGTATTTATAATGAAGCTCCTTTAACTTTTTTGTATGAGAAGGAAACAAATTAAAAAGACTTACAGCCGTATTTCCATTGAAGACTCCTTGCTATTCTGAAGGCCCATATCTTCATTCCAAGAGGTAATAGCTTTCCTTCTTTGAGCCTTTGATCTGAATGGGGTGTAAGGAGTGAAGCTACATTTAGAGGAACTAGGGCCAACATGGTAAGGATTCACACAAGATGACTTTGATTTTGGTGTCTTAAGAGCTGAAGAAGCTTGCCGAATGTGAGCCGACAGTGGTTTGGGTTTCAAATAAATCTTTCGAGAAGGCCTTTTATTTGGAAGTACATTCTAAAAAAAAAACAAAAACCAACAATAAAAAAAAATAGCGAATTAAGAGCAACCCTCTTACATTGAGATGATAAACCTTTTGGATATTTTAAATTTCTCCCAGGGAAAACTAGGAAAAAAATAAATAAATAAAAATTAGAGCAATTTTAGAAACTGTATTAAATAGACTAAATAATAGACGATCATTAAGCAATAACATACTGATATTTACGGTTAATAAGAAACTGATATTTACGGTTGATAGACTAATGATATAAATATTGTACATATTATATTCAGTGTAGGAAATTAATATATATTTATTACAGCTGTACTACAATTTAATATTTCTGATGTTCAAATTTACTAAATTGAACATAAATCCTGGCCCACTTGGTGGTTAGTCAAGGAATCAACTTTCGGCAAATATCAAGAAATATCTACTAAGGTGAGATGTAAAAAGTGTCAAAGAGGATTAAGAGTAAAGATTCATAAGTGCTCGAATGAAGAAAGTGAAAAACCTGAGCAAGATACTAAAATGTCATAATGGTTTTCCAGTAATATAGAGAATATGACTACAGTCCCAGAGCCTTCAACTTATTATCAAATTATGTGATTAGGTCAAGTGAAACGACTCAAATAGTAAAGTAATAATACTAGTATCATATGAAGTTATTTTTTTTTATTTGTAATAGAATTCTTTGACAGCATGACCACACCTTATCAGACTGTACTGTACCTGATAGGCTAATATAAAAAAAACTTATATTGTAGCAGAAATTAAGAAGATTTAATAAAGTTGCAACTCCCAAGCATTTATCGAGCTATTTAACAGACCATAGAAATGATGACAAAAAAAGCAAAGAGACGATAAATACACAGTGGTGTTGGAAGCTTATGATATAGAAAGGACATCAGTATTCCCAAAAACAGCTTCTCAAAAATAAATATATATATATATATATATATATATATATATATATATAATATATATATATATATATATATATATATATATATATATATATTAGTATTATATATATATATATATATATATATAAGCTATTCCCGCTTTAGTTCTGGTAGTACTGTACAGGAACTATTAAAAAATGGTCAGCAACCCAAAAGACAGTACGAAAATAGCTACTATGTCAAATAGCCCTAATTTTTATTTATCAAAAATACCACTTCTTTAAAACCTGAAGTGAAAAGGTTTTCAAAAAATTCTTTTGTTCCCTAATAAGATTTTTAATAATTGTCTTAAAATTTTCCCATTTCATAGAGCTAATTTTTCATTTGATTTTGTTAATTTCGTGTTTTCTTTTTAAAGTTGATTAGTTAAGTATAATCATATTTCTCATCTTGCATGACTGTATTCCCAATACAAATGGATCAATTTTCAGTTTTTTTTCAGATTGGTGAAATTTTTAAGAAAAATATATGAATAACATGTTACAAATTTGAAAGAAATTACTGTTTTCCGTCACTTTCAAGTCAAGGGGTAGTATCATTGCAAACAAATATATTTTGAGGTAATGTTCAAGAAGTTCTGTGACCAATGGTTTAGATCTAAACCATACCAATTTAAATTTCTTAGGTCAATAAACCTGAGCAGCCATAAAAAATAATTCTCATGTAAATTAGGTGCTTAGAGTAAAAAATGTATAAAAGGAGCTTAGGTAAATTTTTATTTACATTTAAATGAATTTCAAAATTTATACACATTTGAAAAAATAAAAATCTGGCCAAAAAAAACCACTGGCTTGGTTTTTGATAACATTGAATGAGACTCATTAAGATTAAAAAAAAAAAAAAAAAAATTTGCCAGCTTTGATTGTATGAAACAAATATTGATATCTTAAAGGAAAATATGTTCAATTTTCTAAAGAAAATCCTTGCTGTTCTGAGACAAGATTTTGAAAATGATCGGACCTGATCCTGTTACATCACTTTATATCATCTACATCAAGATCTTGAAATTGAATGGACTCGATCCTTTTACGTCACTTACATCATCTACATCCTTTCCCCAGATTGGGGGTGAAATATGTAGCATACACCAGACTGGAAAAATAGTTGAAAAACATGAAGTCGAAAAGAAATGCCCCCCCTTACCACCCCCTCTATACCCTTAAGTGAGAACTCGTCACAGCCAGAAAAACCCACCCTAGGGATTCAAAGACTGTCACAGACCCTCACTGTGGTATCTCGTCAATGTGGGGTTCATCCCCTGGGCAAAACCCACAATAATACCCCTTCATAAAACCCCGCCATTCACTCCTATTATGCACCTATCTCTTCGTTCGCCTCTGACAAACTCTTATTCCTCACCCTCAAGCATTACTTTACTGACTCCATCTGCTTTTTCTTCTGTCTCTCTCCCAGCTGGTCAATTCCCAGCACAGTCACCACTATACATCCACTTACCCAACCAACTATCATCCATCCTTTCTATATGACCAAACTATCTCAGTGTACTCTTGTTTATACTTTCATTTACGCCTTTCTTCACACTACCACAAAATTCCCTAATGCATTCATTCCTCACTATATATATATATATATATATATATATTATATATATATATTAGTATCATATATTATATATATATTTTATAAAATTATAATATATATATATATATATATATATATATATATAAGGGATGTGCTGATTAATCAGCATCTGCATCAGCAAGAATCGGCATCAGCACTGGCCAAAACTTGCAGATTCTTTTTCAAAAGTGTGATTTATTTATAATTAATCAATAACACAATTTATTTGTATGTTTTAAGTTTAACCTGAAATATTATTTTTTCAGGAAAATTTGCATTTCATAATTTCAATAAAGTTTAACTATTAAGCAATAAAGTTCATAGGCAACTGAATATATATTACACTAGTGAGGGGTTTCCACTCTCCCCTAATCGAAATTAAAAACTTCTAAGAATTAAAATAAGATGTCTCATAAAGGGCAAACCAAGAGTGTAGTTTGGAAATTTTGCATGATGAATGAAGACGCCACAAAAGTGACATGTAAATTTTGCAGCAAAATGTTATCACATGGTAATAAGAATGACAAGAAGTCTTTCACAACCACAAATATGTACAAACATTTGAAGTCACAACACCAGACAGAGTTACAACAAGAGAAAGAATTACAGGAAGAGGAAAAACAAAAAGCTAAAAAAGCACAAAAACGTACCATGAGTGACTTTGTAACGTCAAATATCAAGAAATCAAAAGTAGAATGCCGTCCACCTACACCAAGTAGCTCACATTCTCAAATAACATTAGAGGAAACTCTTGAACTTGCAAAAAAGTGGGACATAAACAGTAAGGAAGCAAAAAAAAATTCATGTTGCTATTGGTGAAATGATAGCTCTTGATGTACAGCCGTTTTCAATTGTTGAAGATGTTGGTTTCAGAAGACTGATGAAGCTGCTTAAGCCCAATTATGAACTACCTTCCAGAAAATATTTCACTGCTATGATAATTCCCAATTTGCATGTCCAAGTCATGAATAAAGTACAAAGCAAGATTGATGAAGCAACCAATATGAGTTTCACAACTAACATTTGGAATAATAATGCTGATACCGTGGCTCAAACGGTAGAGCGACAGAGTCGCATGGCAAGGTCGTGGGTTCGAATCCTAGTTCGGATCCTAGGTAGAAATTACCTAGAAAAAAGGATGAAGAAACCAATAGGAGTTGAGAAAATAAAAAAAAAAAAAAAAAAAAAAAAAAAAAATTCATCAGGTAATAATTAAAAAAATTTAATTAGTAATTTATTAATCAATTAATTACCTACTAATAATAATTGAATGATGAATGACATTTTTAAATTAACTACATAGTCAATACAGTTAGGCTTTAATTGACAAAAAGCCAAAAATTCTGCATTGAATAGTATGAGATGATGTTAGCATTAAAAAAAAAATGTTATTTTTAAATTTAGCTAGTTGCAAGTTTCATTTTTTCGTTAAAATAACTCACTTCATACTATTGAATAATTAATTTTTTTTCAGACAATTTAAATATTTGATGTTTCTTTTTTTCTGCTTGACAGCAAACTGCATTGATGAAAACTTCAATGTGTCAATGGTTGTACTAAGAGTTGAGCCTTTTCCTGATTCACATACAGCTTCCAACATATGGGAAATTGTTCAAGATGTAGTGGATGAGTATAAAATCCCTGCCTATAAAGTGCACATGATTGTGCATAGAATGCAGAAAACATGGTGAAGGGCATTGCAAATACTAGCTTCAATAGTCTTAGCTGCCTTCTCCATACCTGTAAGTTGGTTGTTCTGGATGCCATATTTAAGCAGCAGATAATGAAAGCACAGATCAATTGCAAACTGTCCGTCATAATTACTGGACATTTCAATCCATTCCCCATCACAATATTGCCAAAGCTGGAGGCGCTCAAACCCAGCATAACTGCCTAAAACACAAGTTTAATTTAAAGATGGGTTGAAGCACCGTTGGAATATGCAACCTACCTCATGCTTGAGAGAATATTTGAGCAGAAAACATCCATTGCCAAATACTGTGCAGATGTTCCAAATTTGCCTGTATTTGATGCAAATAAATGGACGCTAATTGGCAAATGCTCAAAGTTGCTGAAAATTTTCCATGAAACAACTCATGTATGGTAAATTATCATTAATTTTGAAAATATATATATATTTACAAAAGGGAACAAAGCTATATGTCCCCTTTTAGTAAATATCGAGAAAAAAAAAAAAGTAAATAAAAAAAAAAAAAAAAAAAAAAGAGAATTTTTTTTTTCCCTGTCTTTACGCCACGTCATTCGAATTCCAATAGCTACTAATTTTCTTTCTTCACGCATGCACAAAATCCCCTTTCACCGCAGCATCTTTATGTCCACGTCACCTAAACTGATAAATTTTGTTATCACGTTTTACGTAATAGTTACCAATTCGTCATAAATTGGATCTTGTTATAATTTTAATTATACTACTCAAAACGATTTAAATTCATCACAAAATTGTTTATTTCCTTTTTCTCTTCCATTTAATACATCCCGGACTCTGAATTCACTTTCGAACTTTTAAATAAATTACATAACTATTAACATCTAGGCTCTTCTCACTATGGAAAATTCTTAGGACAATTATTCCACTTTTCATTTTGCTGATGAAATACAGTTACTATCTATCTTATATTAATTTATTACGTTCAAGTGCCATACCTGGAAAATTGACTATTAAATAAAAATTCTTAAGATCCCTATCTAATTTAACAAGGAAATTTTTTTTACCAATTCATTTACTTCCTGATTTTCATTTTTTTCTTAGTTTTTTTTTCTTCCGCGAACTAGCTATATTACCCAATCACCCTCCCTAACTTTCTGGCCAACTCCGGCCCTGCACTTTTATACTGAGCATTGCCTTGTAACCTCGTGTTTTTTCCCTCCTGTTCCATAGGATTTTCTGGTAAGTCTTCAGGCTTTATCTACTACTCATTTAGTCTCATAAATATCTAGATAGGAATAATAATAATAATAATAATAATAATAATAATAATAATAATAATAATAATAATAATAATAATAATAATAATAATAATAATAATAATAATAATTAGGAGAAGGATAATGACCTTTTTCTACTCCTAGAAAGGTTAGCCTAGACCTGTTAAGTTAGGCCATACTCTTCCATGCCCAGAAAATTTAGAGCATGAGAATGGAGGCTCTGAGAATTACTAAAGTTTGTGTTTTGTGGAAAAAGAAAATCTCTAGAAAATTTAAAAAGGGCAAAGTGAATAGGAAAGACAAGTAGCCCGGATTTGTGTTGAGAGCTTAAGAAATTTTTTTTATAGACTTGTTCTGATTTTTCTTGAAGCCATTAGATAGCTTTAAGAACATAGGAGCCACAAATTAAAACTTTTGTTTAGACTTAAATGATTAACTTAGAATACTTTCCCATACAGTGTAATTTTTGTTTTATTTGTTTTAGTTTTTCTTACGCTTCGAAACAGACTTTACCAAAAAGTTTACTTGGAAGTGAAAATTGATCTTGTCGCCCTACTTACTTTGAAGTTTTTTTTTTTCTCCCCCTCTAAGACTTTGTTAAACAAAAATTTTAATTTTTAAAAATAATTTTTTTCTTACAATTTAATCGTAACAGTATTACTGTAAATCAATTGCCTTGATTAGAATTTTGAAATATGTTGATTTTATTTGTTTGTTATACAATTTTTGTACCATACTGAATAAACTTTTCACCCAAAGCTGATTCAGATGTGGCCAACCGCTGGGGCGCCAACGCTACATACATTGTTCATCTCCCAATTTTATAACTTTGCTCATCACCTTGCCCTTCATAGAAAATTAAAATCTTAGGCTTACTTTTTTTATAAATTTTTGGTATTCAATTTTGGTTACAAAATGAAATCTTTAAATTTGGTTTAGTCTTGGCTGGAAAATGTGTGTAATTATGGTACTCTAGAGATTTGCTGTTTATAATGCCTACATATTAATTTTATGTAAATCATCACCAGAGGTGTAAATTTTTCCCAAGTTTTGTGGGTGTATTTTATGGTTTGAATGAGTTTCCTAAAAGATACTGTGCTTTGTACATATTTAAAACTTTTAAATATTTTTGTTTATATGCCCATTTTCTTTTAATATCTTTTTATATTTGACCATATCTGCTGATTTAATTTTTTTTTATACATGTTTTGCTGTATATACGATATATTAATTTGTTTAAATGTTTTATGTATAATTTTTCTTGTGAAAACCATTTTTTTATTTTGTTTTATTTTTTTTTTTATAACTTCTTTATATTATTATTTTAGGCACTTTTCACCGGTGAAAGTTAATCCTCGAAATAAATTGTATTGGCACCCAAACTCTCTTTTGCGTTATCCTCCAAACCATTCCAAGGCCTATACATTTAATTCCCCAATTCCGAACACTGAAGGAAAGATTGTGTGGGGAAAGCGGTGTTCCTTCTGCAAACCATTTTGAGAGTATTGATGAAGATATAAGAAGTCTTTTTCCGAAGCAATCTGCTAGAGTTAATATAGGTGAAGAGAGAAACAAACGCAAAACCACATACAGAGTACCAAGAATCTTCACTTTGAAAGCTATTACACAACAGGTACAAAGTTATTAACATTTTCTCAGTTTACTTTTAAAAGCAAAGATTAATAATATTCATTATTTTTGTGATATAAAATTTATACACCCCTTTGCTCTTATTATAAATAAAAATCAAAATCTAACATTAAAGTAACGTAAATTTTGGGGAAATTACTTTAACCACTCCTATTGTGGACACTATATTTTACACACATTTTGTAATATTAAAAAGACAAATGTTCCTCACATATTCGTTATAATATTTTTGATCACAAAAATTCACTATGTATAAAATGAAAAGAGAAAATAACGTTGCCAAATCGCGCTCATAGGAAAACGCTTCACAAAAATTTTAAAGCTATTCTGAACAAAATCATAACTGTGAAGCCGGTCCATCGTTCACACATCTCTTATCAAATATATACAAATAAAAATTGGAGAACAATGAATGTAATTAATTCTCAACCGCGTCAGCACTTTCAAAAAGTTTTTCACACTGGAAATCCAGAAAATTTTCTTTAAGGATTGAGCAAATTTTTGAATATGTTAACACATGCACAGCAGTTCACAAAAATGTTCTAAACAATGTTTCTCATACGGTTGTTGATAAAAATTATTTAAATGTTCCGCATAAATTCTATGATAGAGAAAATCAGAAGACAAAATCAAATTACTTAAATGTTCCACATAAATTAAATGATAAAGTATATGCTAACACACACTCTGCTACAATTGAAACTGAAAATTATTTAAATGTTGATGAACTTTCCACTGCTAGGAAATATCAAACTGTTAACACGAGCACAACCACCCAAAATGCTGTTTTAAAAAGTCTTCACATATATGGCTTGGGAAAAATTATTCAAATGTTCCTTCTAATGCCACCTCTAAGAATATTTCAATTAACAATGGGAATTCTCAAGCAACTATAAATGAAATTGATATTGAAACCATATCTCATGGTCCTTTAGTGTCAGAATAGTCGAGACAAGAATAGGACTTTCTTAAAGAGATACCACAGTCCTTGAACAGTACATAAACACCAGCCTCAAAGTGACTTCGAAGTATCTCCTCATTGCTCCCAATTATTATTGTAAGCAAAATGTAACTATGAATGCATTCACAAACCCAACACAATCACACACAAACACACTACATAAGATGCAAAATGTTTCTTGTTTTCATTTCAGTTCTGAGTTCACAGCGGATAAAGATGTATCACCAGACGTTCAAGATGAGATGGATTTTAATGGTTTATCGGGAGAAACTGTAGGTAATTTCAATACTAATTTTACTAATACTTATGTTACTTTTCAGAGAGTTTCTGCCATTCAAGACTCTCCACATATTCACAAGGATCAGGTGCCTTATGTTTTAAATAATACTTTTGACCCATTGTCAAATTTTAAATGTGAAACTTTTATTAGTGATTTTAACAAAAATTTTAAACAAATTTCTATTCATAAAAAAAATTTACATAATTATGACAATACTGGGAAACAGGTTGTGATACCTATTGAAGATACCAGAAACAAAAAAAGTAAGTTGTAGAGAAAATGTCTCAAATCCAAAATCCATTCAACTAGAGCTTTCACCGCAAATGAGGGACAACCCTATTGCCATGTTAGAAATAGGATGGGGAATAGGACCCCTACTAAAGATGAGGACGCAATACCTCATATAAAAAGTTGTAGTAATGAATATGACATAAGTCAGGTTGATATCTGTTTAGCACAAGACACCGTAGAAGTAAGAGGAAACGAGGAAATTAAGACAGATGTAAGGTATGATAGAAAAGTTTGTAACAGTGGTAGTACCACAAGCACTTTTGGAAATGATATAGCTCATGCAAAATATAGTACGTTGCAAAGGTGATAGATTGAACATGGCATATGATACAGTAGGCACAGCGAATGCCAAGGTAGAGAGCAGTGATGAATTTTGCATTTCTAATAGTACAAAGAGGCAACGTACTGGTGCCGCAATCGAGCAAGACATTAAATTGGAATGAATATGAAAAGCGCACTTTCAATAGATATAGGAGAAACAGAGAGTTAAGTCGAACAAATAAAGTAAGTAGCAGAATAACACCTGCATACACCAGAAAAAATGATAATGATTGCAATATTACTTTAGTAGGGATTAATTTTTAAATGAATATAGCTTAATGGGACATAATTTTCCACACTCTCAACATGGGTTTAAAAAACCTTCCTCTTGTTTTCATGATATTTTACCTTTTGAATTCCATGATATTTCTAATTCCTTTATGGATTTCATTGGTAATTTTGATCTCTCTCCCATATTACCGATTAACACATTCTTTTTTTTCCCTCTATGCATGCTCCACCTCTTATGAATGAAAATCTTTCTCAGGGCACTCCCCCTTCCTCTCAAAAAGATTTCTCAGACACTATATTATATTTTCATGAAGCAACGTTACCAAATTCTTTATTAGCTTCTCATACTCTTGCTTCTGAGCAGTATGCATCGATTCTCAGACCTTCACATGAATATTTGGTATCGCAACCATCACTTAACTTCTCTCATGCTGAAATTCACATTCCTATAACTACTCAAGGCATACAGCACGAACAATATCACGAACCTCTCTCACCCAAAGAACCAAATAACTTCTCTATTTTCACTTCTGAACAAAATATCGGTTCTAACTCTCTCCCACAAGTAACAACGCTTCCTTCATCTTTCACAAACGATGCCGTCCCGATTTCAAATTCACAACCTTCTTATATTCATTTAAATTCAGAGCAGGACGAATCGATCAATGAGCCCCAACACAACAAAACCTTTCAATCTCACCCTCAAACAGCATTCCCAGCTCCTGATTTTTCAAATCTTTCTACTCAGAACCCACCTAAAGTAGACTCTCATCTCTCTTTATCTCAAACCGAATCAACTTCTTTTTCTAATTCCACCTATAAACATAATAGTTTTCTAAACGCTGTCCCACATGAGTTAGCTTTGTCTTCCTCTTTTACAAACAATACAAACATAGTCATGGATGAACAGACAATCTCTCAACCTTTAATTGGACCTGCATATTTTTTAGATACTAATATAACATTTTATAAGTATACATTACACAATAAACGCTTTCTTTTAGACAGCGGCTCAAATTCTTTGCTCATCAGACAGTCCCTTAAATTAGAAAACAAATTTGCCTTTAGTATACCTCTTACTAAATCTCAAATCACCCTAAAATCTATAACTGGTGACGTTTTTAACCAAATAGGAACAACAATCTTATATATTCACATAAAAAACATAGTTTTACCAATAAATTTCATTGTAATAGATGATTCACTATGTGCATTTAAAGCAGATTTATTGTTAGGAAATTTTCTAACACAGCAAAATATTAGGCTTGAACCACATAAAAATTCTCTCTCTATTGTGTCAGATAACCAGTACATTTCAAGGCCTCTTCTTCCAATATACCCTCAAAGACAAAGCTTTCCCAAACTACAGGTAAACCACAACACATCTTTACCTCTTTTTCCAAATGAAATGAGATTTGCAAATAATTTAATGATTGAAACAGATACTACATATAAACTATCTATTATTGAAAATGTCACTCTTGAACCTTATTCTAAACCCACTTTATCTGTTAATGCCCTTTCTCCAGCACTCACCCCCCCCCCTGACCACCTCATTTTGTCTTCTGAAAAATCTTACCTTCATAACTTTCTCTTCATTGGTAGTGTTATGAGCTCTGTAAATCAAGGTCACATTTTTTTTTAGAGATTATAAATCTGTCTGCAGCACAGCACACATTACAAACAAATACCCTTTTAACAATAGCTAATCCTCTTTTCACTCTTGAAACTCCTTTTGAAACATTGCAAGTTAATTTAGCCACCAATTCTAAAGGCTTCTTGCAGACTCAATTACGGAAGACATATAAAACAATTATTCAAGAGTCATTCAAAAACGAAGATGAATGTGCAACTTTAACAGACCCAAATCAGCTGGAAAATTTATTGGATCTTCTAATGGACTACAAAGATATCATAGCTTTAGAGGACGATGAGGTTCCAATCTGTCCACTAATGAAGTTTAAAATAACTCTCAAGGACGATGCGCTAAAGGTATTATATCGCCCTCAGTACCGCCTCCCCCACAAATACCTCACATAGATCGAGAGTGGGTGGCGGATTCTCAAAAGAAAGGGTATATCAAACCCATCTCCAGCCAACATTCTGCACCCCTTTTAGTAATTCCGAAGAGAAACTCTAGCAAATCAAGGGTTGTGGTCAACTACCGCCTCCTTAATTCTCACAAAATCCTGACACGCTTCCCTTTGCCATGTATAAACGATATTTTAAGTTCTCTAGGTAACAGTTGCATTTTTAAATCGCTTGACCTTAAGGATGCCTATAATTCTATGGAAATCAAAAAGGAAACAACCAATCCTTGCATTTATTACAACTAGAGGACAATTTTGTCCAACTCGTTTGAATTTCAGATTAGCAAATGCTCCTTCGGCTTTCGCCAAACTGATGGAAAAAACGTTAAATCATCTGTTGGACGACGCCTTCAGAGTTTTCCTTGACGACGTTATCATGGGGACTTCTTTGCAAAACCACCCTGAAAACATAAAGAAAGTCTTTGACTCATTTCAACAAAACAGGTTAAGGATGAAACACTCAAAATGTAAATTCTTTAGGACCAGCTTGCTCTTCCTAGGCTTCAAAATTTCCAAAGATGGAATTTCTCCTGACCCTATAAAACTCGAAACTCTCACAGTGTTCAAGCCCCCTACAAACGTCTCAGAAACACAGAGTCTCCTCGGTTTCCTAAATTATTTTTCACATTTATTAAGCAATTACTCCCAAACTATCAAGCCCATTACACAGCTGATACGTAAAAATATTCTATTTCTATGGGGTTTGAAAAACAGGAAGCTTTCGATATCCTTAAAAACAAACTGTTGTTGTAACCACAGTTGTGTTATCCTGATTATAGCAAACCTTTCTTCATTAACACGGATGCTACAAACTTAGCTCTGGGAGCCGTTTTATTTCAACACGATGAGAATAAAGAAAAACCCTTATCGTTCATCTCTAGATCGATTTCTAAAGCAGAAACAAACTACCACACTTTAGAGCTGGAAGCTCTGGCAATAGTTTTGCATTGCGCAAATTCAAAAACACTATTTTCGGGTATGAAGTGACAATTATCACAGATAATTAACTTCCGATTCATCTCATCAGACATAGACAACTCTCTGGACGTCTTGAGATGGAACTTGTTTATCCAACATTTCAATCCCATCATTATATATAAACAAGGTAAATTAAACATAGTTCCCGATTATTTGAGCAGAAATCCTCTACCCCTAACACATACTTTCGCTCAAAATACGGTTTTTGCCAAAAACCCGTTTCCACCTAACAAAAGAAAATTTTGTATAAGAACAAAAGGCGAGCACAATAAATAGATTGAAAGATCTTTATGATTTTGCGAAGCCATTAATTTCACATAACAGGCCTCTTCAGCAACAAGACACTTCTGCTGACTCTTTCCGCACATTTTAATTGATGATATTCTGCACTATGCCTCACAAGATGGTGGCTTTCTGATTCAAGTCCCAGATTCTATGATATATTCCATCATTGAATATAGTCATGACTCTCTCCCATCGGGACATTGTGGTGTTGAAAGAACAGTCTATAGAATCAGAGAAAAATATATATTTCCAAAACTATATACTTGTGAAAGAACATTGCAACACCTGCACCTCATGTCAAAGAGTAAAAAAAATACACCGATAAATGCTGAAATCAAGACTTACCCCTTGCCCTATGAACCTTTTTCCAAAGTTCATCTGGATGTGTTGGGACCTCTATTAACCTGCAAGGAGACAGAAGCAAAATATATCTTAGTGCTGAAAGACAGCCTCACAAGATATGTGGAGCTAGTGCCTCTAATTCAGCATACGGCTAAAGATATTACTCAAGCATTGCTGGAAAGTTATATGCAGGCACAGCGCCCTGGAAGTAATCCTCGCAGACTGAGCTCCTGAGATGACAGCTCAATTTCTCAAGGAAATTTGCAAGCAATGGGGTATTAAAGCAGTGAATATCGTTGTCCGGCACGCTTCCAGTAATTCTCTTGTGGAGCTAGAAAATTTGAAGGTTGCAAACCATCTAAGGCATTACGTAAATTCAAATCACAACAACTGGGGCAAATTAATACCTTTCACTCAAATCGCAATTAACTCCACCTTCAATTATTCTATAGAAAGTACTCCTCACTTTCTCCTTTATTCTTATAACAAAAGACTTCCTTGGGATCTCCCCAATTATATATCTCTTTTCACTAAAGGTTCTGAACCACAAAAACCTATTCATGAATATATTAAAGACATTGCAGAAAGAGCAAATCTCATTCGAGACCAAGCTCGCGAACACCTTCAGCAAGAAACAACACAAATGAATAGGCAACATATGAAAGCAACTTCCACACCTATTAGAGTAGGTGTTTATGTTTTCATTCTAGATGTAAAGAAACCAAAACAATCACCTAAACTGTTTTCGAAATGGTCGGGACCATTTCAAGTGAAGCAGTTAGTACATTTCAATAAATTGCCCTTACAATGTTTAAAAACATCTAAAACTTTCATTGTCCATAGGGATAATATAAAGATTACAAAACTTAGAGCAGATAATGTACCAATTTCTACTCCCAACCCCAAAGGTGATCTTGTACCATCTAATAAACCCCCTCCTAATATCATCCAACAAATTCAAATTCCCCCCCCCCTCCCCAAGCTATTCCAAACACTATTTATTTCAAAAGACAACTTCCACCTTCCTTGCAAACCACTCAGAGAAATCATTTAACAACCCCTTCCTTACCACCATCACCCTCTACTTCACCTCTTCCACCACAGCTACCTCATTTACCTACTTCTCTTCCACCTCCATCTAGTTCTCATCTTCCACCTCAAGCTCATTCTCCTCCTCCAACACCATCATCTCATTCACCTCTTCCATCAACATCTCATTCAACACCTCCCTCTCAAGCTCAGTCACATCCTTCCTCCCACGCTCATCTATCACCTCCAAAGAAAAATTTTCTTTTCTCACCTTCCCCTCAAAAAATACTAACTTTCAAAGGATTTCCCCACCACTATACCTCTTAAACTATCTTTCGACGATTCTCTACCACCACCACAACCTTCAGCATCACAAATTCAATCTCCTCCACCACCACCTCCAAAATATCATTTCAAAATAGCACATCCTATCCCAACTCCTCGTCCACCAATACCACCCCCTCCCCCTCCCACAAGGACCTTTACAACCTCCATCATCATTTCAATTTCCTTCTCCACAAGACGCAATTCCCCAACTTCCTACATCAACAGCTAGAAATACATCTCCCCCGTCACTGCCAGATGACAGGTCCAGAGATCACACTTTTGTTCCCAATTTCCCCATGAGGAACACCACCATTCCTCACCCCATGTGTTTTAGAAATAGACAAAGAGAACAATGGTTAGAGGTGGCAAACGATATCTTTTACCACCTCCACAAAACGTTCCTAGAGGTAGAGGTATCCCCCCCACCCCGAGCCCTCCACACACATGAATAATTTTAAATTTCTTTTAACAAGTGCCAAGAAGAGAACAATTCATACATTCACATCAATGTATAAATATAAAAACATTAGAAATGAACATTTCAAACATGTAAAAATGGAAAATGGTAAACACACTTTCAAGTAATAAAACAAAAAGAAATTTTATAACAATTTAACATCAAGTACAAATAACTTATGTTTTCTTTTAACAGCAAAACATTGCACAAAAACCATCTCAAACACCCCTCATAATTTTATCCCTAATATAACTTCTTTAACTTCCAATTTAAAATTGAAAACCCTGAACACCCATTGGGACACTTCCTTAGACACCATAAATTAAACTTTACAAACACATGACTTAATTAATATACACTCTATTTCTCTATCAAGTTTTTCTATCTTTCTAGCCATTCTAAGTACTGTAGCAATCATATACGTTTATATTAAACTCCGTCCCACTTAGGAAATTCCTGCAGCTCCTTCTGCAGCTCCTAATATCCTGGATACAGTGGTTCAAAGGGCTCCGATACCGGAACCGAAACTAACTTCAACCACTTCCCCTGTACTAGAACACACTTACTCTAACCCACCTGCAACAAATGTATAAGTATGTAACCCCGCTTTCCTTTTCATTGGCAGGGGAACTCTATAACAGAAAAAAATTCTGTTATATATCAACAATAAAGAAAAGATTATTTTCTCTTTATCTAATCTCTCTAAATTTTAGGCCGGTTTAAAATTTCGATTTCATAATTTCTTCTCCTTTATCTTAATTTTCTGATTCGTCTAGAAACATCACATGATCCCCTTCCAGCTCTCCCCCTACCCCCTCTATCTGATAAATTTCTTTCTGAGTTGCCAATAAACAATTTTTTTTTCTTTTACTATTTCAATTTGGATTTTGTTTTAATCAACTATTTTATAATCTTTCAGAATCTCTATTTTATATTCTTTCATTTAATACACTCTAAATTATTCACATCGACAGAAATATTATGAAAAATTTATCGTTTATTCGCCAGCGAGTCCTAGCACCTTCACTATCTCCCAAAACAAAATACAATCCCCCAATTCTTTCCCCTTCGCCCAAGTGACCGGATGTAAACGATGGAATAAAGCATTCTTACTGAACCGATGAAAATTGCCAGTTGTGTAATTTCTCTGTGATCAAATATTTGTGAATTTTCTTGGTAAGCATTTTTCTCTTCATTTCACATTTATATTTTTTTATTTCATCCTAATTACAAGGAAACAATTTTAGATTTGTTTTAGAAGTTGAAAGCCTAGCCTAAACTCGGTGGCTTCATAAAATTTAAGGCCTAAAACAGCCCTACTTTGTAAGTGGGTAATACCACTTATATATACTATATCTGAATTTTAGTTGTAAAATTTTTTTAAATCTACCCCAAACTTGGTTTGTGGAAATTCGCTGGAAGCATCATGGAGCTGAGTTTTATATTTTTCTTCTCCTTTCCATAAAATTTTTATTTTTGCAGTATCATACATTTAATAAATCTAGACGTTTTTCTCAATCGTATATATTCCTTTGTTTTTTATAAAAAAAAAAATTTTATATACATTTTTAAATAGACTACAAAGGGCCCTATTTTTACCACGGCCATGATTTTTTCTAGCTGTATATTTGTTTACAAATGATCTTAATTTATAGATTTTATAAATTTCTATCCTGTATCTAGTGCCCCTGCCGTTCGAATAAAACTCTGTAATCGTGAGCTTTTCTTGTCTTGTCTCTTCTGCTGAACCTTTAAAAGAAGAGCTTCCATACCCAATACTGTATATATGATGAGGAAGAGATGGTGTAAAGAAAGTTTACATTAAAAAAAAATAAAGTACATAAAAGTTTAGGGTTTTCCCTTGAATAATAATAATAATAATAATAATAATTAGAAGGATAATGACCTTTTTCTACTCCTAGAAAGGTTAGCCTAGACCTGTTAAGTTAGGCCATACTCTTCCATGCTCGGAAAATTTAGAGCATGAGAATGGAGGCTCTGAGAATTACTAAAGTTTGTGTTTTGTGGAAAAAGAAAATCTCTAGAAAATTTAAAAAGGGCAAAGTAAATAGGAAAGACAAGTAGCCTGGATTTGTGTTGATGAGAGCTTAAGAAATTTTTTTTTTATACACTTTTTCTGATTTTTCTTGAAGCCATTAGATAGCTTTAAGATCATAAGAGCCACAAATTAAAACTTTTGTTTAGACGTAAATGATTAACTTAGAATACTTACCCATACAGTGTAATTTTTGTTTTAGTATTTCTTACGCTTTGAAATAGACTTTACCAAAAAGTTTATTTGGAAGTGAAAATTGATCTTGTCGCCCTACTCACTATGAAGTTTTTTTTTTCCCCCCTCTAAGACTTTAAATTTTTTTTTAAATTGTAACGGTTTTACTGTAAATCAATTGCCTTGATTAGAATTTTGAAATATGTTGATTTTATTTGTTTGTTATACAATTTTTGTACCATACTGAATAAACTTTAAACACAAAGCTGATTCAGATGTGGCCAACCGCTGGGGCGCCAACGCTACATACATCGTTCATCTTATTTTATGGTTTGAACGAGTTTCCTAAAAGATACTGTGCTTTGTACATATTTAAAACTTTCAAATATTTTTGTTTATATGCCCTCAAGAATTTTCTTTTTCTTCCCTCATCGCAGTATTTTGGCTTGGTCAACTAACACATTTCCAGCCCCAATAACTTGACTTTCGCTACCTGGTGATAATGCATATCCTTACCGCTAACAAACTAAATATCGGAGGATATCACAAGTAGTATTTCCCGTAGCTATACCAAGATGTCATTTATCACTCAACTGAGAGCTCTCTCCGCCATAAACAGATGATTTTTATGCCATTAATTGCATTTCAACTTGACCGGAATGAACATGACCTGTGATATCAATTTTATTAGCATGCCCAAAATTGTCCTCAACATTTTTACATACTGTTGTAATTCATTCGCAGTTTGGTTGGGGGGTAGCTTCGCTCCCTAAGACTTTCTATTATTAGTACTATGAAAGCAATTACTTACAAATTTTACGAGTTACCACTGGATTAAAATCGCAGCTTTTCTTTTTGCTACAGGTGCGTTAACTACCACCCCCTACTTACTAGTTTCCGCAGGCGACGAGCGATCGGTAGGCGAAGTAGGCTTCATCAGCATGGTCTATTCGTGATCGGCACTTGTGCAAAACAATATGAGCCATTTGGCAAGTGTCCTCTTGAACACCTGGTAGCCATTCACATTTAATGTGAGAATGCTGTGCCACGGTTAGAATGTCAGCTAAATGGTGGTCCATCCTCTGTTCTACATATCTGTACCATGATAGGTGATCGACGAACGGTCTAGATCGAACCTCTGTCCCACGCCAGTGAGACGACCTCGCTGTGCCCAACCAAATCATTACAAGACAGTCCGCTAGATCTAATTGATTTCTTGGATAGGTGAGGGCCTCCAACTTCTGGAACCATTCTACTTAGTGGATGTTGTTCTATTGGGCCAAATCATTGGTGACAATCGGTGCCTTCTTTCCTAGCGATCGGGGATTCACTTGCACCTGGTAGCGCGATAATGAGTCACAGCACTTGACCGAATAAACTCTGGATAGGATTTTGACTTAATGACGTGGGATCCGGATGAACACAGTCATGCTGCTTCGGTCCAATTTATGATATCCGCTCCCCTTTCAAACCGTTAATAACCGACGCTCGACCTGATCCTCAGGAAACACGACAGAAACATCTGTTTCATAACGCGTTTTCATTGATGCTAGAAGCATTGTAACTGTGGGTCCAAAAGCTGGAATTCTGGCTTAAGATATGCAGCTGGCCTTTCACCAGCGTTTAAGCTCCTGCCTGCAAATAAATTTCAGCGTTTCTCTTTATTCCGATGCGAGCATAAGTTTTCAAGTTACAAGGCGAACAATTCTTCATATGTTTGGTCGTTGATAGCAGAGCGTATTTTTGAGGTTATAGCCGAAGGTAAGAGAGGACCGAGAAGTTGTATACAGTCAAAATATATAGGCTAAATAGAAATCCACTCTGTCTAAATATTATCAGTAACAAAATATTGGCTAAATAGAAATTCCACTCTATCTAACCACTTTCCCACATCCCTTGTTTCAAACCGAGCAAAATCCTGCACAGAGAGCACTTTCCTAGTTCTTCGATGTGCGTTCGGGTTTATGGGGTGCGAGAACCGATCACTCATCAACCGATGAGTTATTGGAGTTGTGACCATCGTTCCCTTTATTTAGATTGTTTCATAAATATATATCGTCATCATTTTCATTTTTATCTTGCGAACTAAGTCTTACTTGATAGAAATTCCAGACTGTGGATTGTTTAAATTTTGAGCACCAGACCTCTTCTAGTCGAAGCATCGTCGGTATGTTAATTTCACAAAAAATTTTTTTTTTTTTTCTTTTTTTTTTTTTTTTTTTTTTTTTTTTTTTTTTTCTTTACACAGTCTTAATTGTACATTCACTTTAAAAAGCTTTTTGTACAACTTCAAATAACTTATTTTGTAGTAAAAGCACTTAACTCACTTTAACTACACAATTTCCCAAGTATATTCTCTATATTTGTCTCTAAAACTGTATTAAAAAAAAAGAAATATATTAAAACCGTTTATTTATAAAAATAGGCCTGTTGCCATAATAGTTGTAGCTTACTTATATAGGCCCTAAGAGATGACAGAGTTCAGTAGGCTAGGCTTTTAAACTAGTACTAGGCCTAGTTTTAACTATAAAACTTTTTTACTAAATTATATGTTTTTCAATTTTAAATCTCATTTTTTTTCTTGCTTGCATATTTTACGAATGCATTAAATAGTATAGTCATTTTATTTTATGGCTTGAACGCATTTACCTGTGCGGTGATCCTACCAATTGATATATTTTCCAAAGTTAAATTTCACTGAAATTTTACTTTTTTAATTTCTGTTTATATATTGATAAAATATTTTATTTCTTATTGTAATCTCGCGCCCTATGTCACTCCTGGGATTACACCAACACTTGGAAGGACTTATTCCTAGTCTACGCTTCCCAACGAAAAAGTCGTAGATTTTGCTTTCGATCTTAAACTTAATTTTATATTTCTTCTCGTATTTTTCACGGCATAACAAGCGAATTTCGCTATTAAATTGTATGTTAATTATTAAAATATTACCAGTAAGTTCTATAACTTCTAGTAGTACTATGCTTGCGCTAGCGATTGTTTTTATCTACTACTCTATTTGGCGGGCTAGAAATAAAAACAACTAAAATAAAAAATGACATTGGTAATTTTGAGGGGCAATTTGCCACCGTTAACAACTTTACAATTATGGCATTTCTCGCCATATTTTCGTAATTATTACAAAGTATTCACATCAACTATACAATGAATATCTTGTTTAACAAATTATTAATAATCCAATTTGTTGCACATGGTGACTTTTTTAGTATACTATATCGCTATTTCACTATATTATACTACTATCACAACGCTCCCTATATATTATACTACATACTATATGATATTACCTATGATATTGATAATCACGTTTATAATATATAATTATTAAAATTAGTATAATTTTACCGAATGCATAACTTTATGTCGTATAATAAACACCTATTTAACGCTGCTTTATCCTCCCCATTTAAGAGGTAACACGGCAGTGACCAGCAGGAAATTGAACTCTTTAGGGCGCAGACGTTATCCCAATCAGCGCCTACTCAACATGTTCACTAGCTCGAGTATTTAATTCAGTTGATTAAGAAACTATCCAACTGCGTACAAGGCAGAGCGCATGTTGGATAAACAGCATTCCCGTGTCGTGATGAGAACGTTCGGCCGATCTCATGCCTCTTGTCTGACCAAGGCAGTTCATTCACCTAATATGTACAGGTATATACTACTGAATACAATAGTATTAAGATTATATATGTAATATAATATAAATTATAACTATCATAATATTATATATGGATGGTATAGTATATATATATACATTATATATTATATATATATATATATATATAAACTACATTATTTTCCTGCCTTAAATTTCTAAAAAGGACGGAGTGTGAGGGTGTGTGATATGAGATTTAGAATTTAAATACGCTTATTTATAAATTTTACATCAATAAATTTTGAGAGATGAGACCGCAAAATGATTTAATAAACATCTATAGAAAATTGCCCAAGCTAAGGCAGTCGAGGATTTAAAACGGTTGGCACAGATTCATTTGTTATGTGTGTGTCCGATATATATGATAATTCTTATGATGTGAACATTTCCTACCATGAAGAATTTGAACGTAAACAAATGTTGAACAAATAGGGTAGCATCAAACAGGCTCATCTCTTCTGACATAGGAACTATTGTTATTTCTTAAACAATCCGGTACTAGCCAGCTGTGCCGCACCTCAATATTCATATTTGTGGTGTTCTTGTAGAACTCTTTGTGTTTAAAACAACCCTCTAACCTAGAAGTAGCAAAGGCGT
>JABUQX010025564.1:10000-13015 GCA_015478945.1 Trachelipus rathkii
CTTCGCCATCGTCGCGTTTTTTTAACAAGTCCCGCAAGGCCCCAACGAGCCGCACCGAACCGCGCCGCACCACACTGCACCACGCTGGATAGTTTTTTTTCGCTGTTTCGCATCCTCGTTTTTTTCTATAACTCATCTACCTTCATGGTCCTTTTTAATCCGAAATATTTCAGTTTATTTCACATAGGATCATGAATGTATTTTAATATCCACGAATGCATCCATAGACACATACACTCACCCTTATACACACACACACCCTCATCATCCCAGTCCTTCCCTCCTACCCCGTTTCATTCACCGTATCTCTATACCCATTCCATTCACCGTGACTGCTTTATCTGTCTGTGCTCTCCAAGGAGGTATTCCCAATCCCCTATACCATAGTTTTCATTGAATCTATTTTCAAATTTGCCTTTCACTATATATATATATATATATATATATATATATATATATATATATATATATATATATATATATATAATATATATATAATATAATAAATGTAAAATATTATTTCACTAGATTCTTTTATATATATATATACAGTACTGGCACAATTATTATGGATTTTTCAAAAAATTTCAAATTTTCAACAAAAGGGTAAAAAAAATAAAGTTAATTGATAAAAAAAACATTTATTTGGGTGCTATATGATGGTGTTGTATATGATATATTGTTTAATAAGCAGTTTGGCCACCTTTTGCATGAATAAGTGCTTTAACACGTCTTGGCATGCCAGTGATCAAAGTTCTGCACATTTCTTGAATTCGCGGAGATCGAAACCAAACTTCAATAAGACGTTCTATAAGTTGTTGTTTGGTCGTAATGGGCTGTTTATGTATTTCATCCTTGAGTATGCACCATAAACTCTCTATAGGATTCATGTCTGGAGAATTTCCAGCCCATGGGAGCACCTGAACGCCATTTTCTGTGCACCATTTCTTCACCGATTTTGCAGTATGGCATGGAGCAGAGTCTTGTTGAAATATCCAAGGACTTTCACCATACCATTCCCTTATTTGAGGTAACAAACGACCTTTAAGTACCTCTATGTACTTAAATTGGTCCATGGTTCCATCAACAATGTGTAAACGGCTTGTTCCATGCACAGAAATAGCTCCCCACACCATGATTTTTGTTGGAAATTTTATTGTTTTCTTCAGACATTGAGCTAAAAATTCTTCACCAGCTCGTCTTCGAACAGTCTGAACACGGTCATCAAGTACTGCGATGGTTGATTCGTCAGAGAAGACTACCTACATGAAAAAAGAAAATATACAGTTCATACAGTCAAGAGAACTAACTACCTACATGAATATAAATAATATACAGTACAGTTAAAAAAAATACTGTCACAGATACTGTAACAGAAAATATTCCTATATCCACTAATAAATTATTTTTATGCACCACAACTTCTAATAATAATTAATGATCTTTTGTCCAATACAAGTTAACTATAGATGTGTCATTCTTACCTTTTCCCATTGCTCGGAAGTCCACTCAACATGGTTCTTAGCCCAGGCATAACGTGTCTTCATCATCATCTCTGTAAGTCGAGGCTTCTTTCTCGGGCGATACGCTTTCAATCCAACTTCCAAAAGCCTCTTGTTCACTGTTCTTCGGGCAAGAATAACACCCTCCGCAGCCAGTTGAAAAGAAATCTGTTTGCAAGTTAATCTTCTGTTAAGAAGAGCCTCTTTTATTATCTTTCTATCCATTCTAGGAGTTGTTTTACGTTTCCGACCACATTTTCCAACCCTACTCGAGTTCAAATTTTGACTGTTTTCCATTTTCTTTTTAATATTGCTAACTGATTGAGTTGATACATTCAATTTTTTGGCTATTTCTTTCTGTTTTAGCGTACCTACACTTAATAGAACATTTATTTGTCCAACTTTGCGTGGACTCAAGTCCTTAAATTTACCCATTTTCTAAAGTTTCTAAATAGCATAGATTTGTTAAAAAATATAAAGACAAAGTCTATTTTTATAAATCACATCTGGGAACAATACATATTACTGCAAAAATAAAAATTAAAAGTCTATAAGAGGCAGAAAATTCAACTTCACAAAGCCAAACTAATACACAGAATGATTTCGTCAAAATCTCGTGCGCGGACTAATACACGTGGGTCCAAGTTATTTCTACAGTGTTGCCAGATTTACTCGAATATTAGACTAAAAGTCTCTAAAAATTAATGTTTAATAGTTGTTCGGTGCTATTGTATAAAAATAAAATGATTGCAATAATTTAAATACATTTTGTTGACCATTTTGTTGAAAATTTGAAATTTTTTGAAAAATCCATAATAATTGTGCCAGTACTGTATATATATATATATATATATATATATATATATATATATTGTATATATATTATATATATATTATATATAGACATATAATATATATATATATATTATAATATATATAATATATATATATATATATATATATATAGTTGCTCTTGTACTCTTCTGGAAGGTTTCACAGGTATCCTGAACCCCTTGGGCACTCTTTAAGGAATGGTCACCACATGTCATTTTATACTACTTAGCCATTGTATATGCACAGACGTTTGCGCATACATGTATATGCATCATGCGCATGCGCATAACATCTTCTATCTTCTGATGCGAATCATCCCACCCGCAAGGAATAACATTAAATTGCGGATTTAAAAAGTAACCTATAACAGTCACTAACCGAACTGCAACTCGACCCGTAACCTCTTAAGGAAGTGTATTGAACTTAACAGATTGGGCTCCGTCTGAATGCCCATTAATATATAAACAAATGTTACTTATATATAAATCATTTTTATGCATAGCACAAATTTTGGAAATAGCTATTCTATATTAAAATTTTAGAAAAAGTGCATCTCGATTTTGCAATTATATATATATATATATATATATATAATATATATATATATATATATATATATTATATAATATATATATATTTATATATATATATATATATTATATATATATATAATATATAT
>JABUQX010025565.1:0-52126 GCA_015478945.1 Trachelipus rathkii
ATAAGAAGAATGAATAATTTAGGTAAAAAATTAAATTTATACTATTAATAATGTATCATAAAAAGAATCAATAACCAACAATTAAGTTAAAAAAATTATAAAAAAAAAAAAAAACCACTTTTTTTAAATATCACTTCAGAAAATTTAACTTATGGGAGGCTTTGGATGTGGTGATGTTTAAAAACCAGCTTTCAAAAATGACTATGGGAAAAAATTTTAAATGAAAGTTTTTTGGGGGGATAAATTGCAAAGGGAAATAAAGTTAATAAACACAAGAAAACCTTTTTCATGTTTTATCAAATAAACAAAAAGTTTTTAAAAAAGAAACAAAAAGATTCAAATTTCCCCCCCAAAAAAAGACCCCCGGATTAAAAAAATAATTTCCCTCGACCAAAATTCCACATCACGAAGGGATCATAAAATAAAAAAAGGAAAATTAAGGATTTTACTACCGAAAACCAATCAAAAACACAAGTTAAAGAGAGAAAAAAAAACAAAATTTATCCCCTTTTCCTTAACCTGCCCCCCCTTTTTTAAAGGATACACTTAACCCGGATTCCATTCCATGGGTTATTTATATATGTATTATATTAAAAATAATTTTTTTTAAAAAAAAAAGAGAGTAATTAAATATATTAAAAATTTTTCTTTTTTTTCTTTTTAAACCTGGGAAAAAAAAAAATTACCCATTAACTAAATTTGAAAAAAAAACCCATATAATATATAAGTTTATATAAAATCTTGCCCTGAATTCAGCGAATAACAAAAAAAAGGGGGGCATCTTATTTCTGTATCCCTAAAAATTATTGCCCCCCCCCTAAAATTTTTATATTTTAGGAGGCCCCCTACCCAAACCACGTAAGTTTTATTTCCACCACAAAAAAAAAAAAATTTATTTTACAAGAAAAAAAAAAGTTTTGGTCAATATAGTTTTGAAAAAAATATTATTTTATTGAAAAAACCCCCTGGGAAAAATTTTTCAGCCCCCCCTTAAATCCCGCCCCCACGGCGGGGGGGAGCCCCCCCCCCTTAAACAAAAAATAAAGGAAAACATTAAAAATTCCCCCCAGCCCCCAAATTAATTAAAAGTGTAGCCAGGAAAGTTAGTATATATTTTTATTTTACATACAATCAAGTTAATTAATTTTTTATTTATATTAGAAGAGAAAAGTCCCCCAGTTTTCCCCCCCCCAGGGTAAGTAAAAAAAACATCTTTTTAAAGTTTTACATGGAAATTGTTTGTAATTTATGTACACTTTTTCCTGTGTGTTCATGGAAAAAGAGTTTTTACTGTACGTGAATTGGGGAAAAAAAATTTTTTTTTCAAAATTTATAGGTAAAAAAAAATCAGTGAAATTTCCTTTTATACATGACTTCAACTCATCCACTTTTGTGAAAATAAAACCTCCATCCAATAAATTAACTACTATTACTTATTTTTCGGTAAAGGTCATTACAATAAGTAACAATAAGTTCTTACTAAACTTCTTTTGTTCCTTCAATATCTTTCTCTTTTTAGGAGCATAGACATCAGCAGTTATGGGTTCTACATATTATGGGGTATGTATTGGTAGATAATTGGTTTGAGGTTATATAGATTTTATGGAAAGTTAAGAGTCACTTGGTGCCAGTTTATTTTATATTGAAAAGATTAAAGTAAAAAAATTGAAAAAGAATCAACAGAGTTTTTTTAAATATATAAATTGCAAATTCTAAGTTTTTGAGAGAAGAAACTGATTTATTTGTTTTTCATTTTTTTCTACTTTGGTTTTGTTTGGTCTTTTTAATTTTTTATAATAACTTTTAAAAATTGTTAAAAAAAGAATAGTTCAATGTAGAACGAATGAAGAAAAAAAAAATTGTTATTTATAAAAAAAAGTCTTCCATTAAAAAAGTCAAAAATAAGAAACAAAAGAAAAAAAACGTGTATTGAGGGGGGGTTGGGGGGGGAGGAGGGGTAGAGGGGGTGGAGGGAAGGAGAGAGTTTTGGACCACCCCCCTTAAACTGAAAATTTATAAATATTCAAACTTGAATTTAAATTTTTTTTTTTTTTTTTTTCCCCCTTTAAGGGTTACCCCAATCGGTAAAAAAAAAAATATATAATTTTTTTTTTTTCTTTAAAATAAAAATTTCAAATAAAAATTTTTAGTAAAAGTTAAATTAAAAAAAACGTTTTGAAAAAAAAAAAAAAAAAAAAAAAAAAAAAATTAGTTTATATAAAATTTTTTTTTATTTATAATAAAACAAAAAAAAGGTTTTTTATTTAAAACCAGTTTTTTTATAAAATTAAAATTAATTCATCCCGGTGCTTTTCAATGATCCAAAGATAAATTAAAAATGAATATAGGAAAATATTGAATTTAATAAAAGTTATTAGTGTAATAATAGAAAAGGGAAAAAGGGATTTTCTTTTTTTGAAAAAAAAATTAACATTTATTATTAATACATTTTTTTCTTTTTTGAAAAAAGGTAAAAATTATTAAGCATAAAATTTTGTTTTTAAAAACGGTTTGGTTAATAATTTTAAAAAAAATTATTTTAAAAACTAAAAAATTTTTTTTTTTATAATATAAAAATTAAATAACTTTATTTATCATGTAGGTAAAAGTGGGAAGGGGTTTGTTGAGCGTGGGTTTTTTGGGGTGGGGTTTTGGGGGGTTTGGTTGTTGTTTGGGGGAGATGGGGGATGGGGTATTGGGTAGAGGGTTGGTGGGGTTGTTAAAATTAAAATTCTGGTTTGGGGGGTGGGGTAGGAAGGTTGGGGGTAAAGTTTTAAAATCTGTGGTGGTGTAAGAAAAAGTTTAAATTTCTTTGGGTGGGGTTTGGTGGGGTAAAAAGTTTTAAATATCACCCTGGTATTTGGTTTGTTTGGGTAAAAGTTTTTAAACTGTATGGGTGGTTGTAATGGTAAAATCCTTTATGTTTTCTGGGGGAGGGTGGGGGGTGGGTTTAAAAAAAGGTTTAAAAATTTTTCCCTGTTGTTTGGGGGGGTGGGAAGGTTTGTTTTAGTTCTTAAAAAATTCTGTTGGGGGTTGGCGAAAATTTTGGGGGGGGGGGTAAAAGTTGTATAAAAATCTTGGTTGGGCGGGGGGTGGAAAGCAGGTTTAGGGGTAAATAATAAATCTGACCCCCCGGGGTTTGGGTGGTAAAGTTATTTAAAAAATCTTTGTGTCTATTGTGTAATAGTATTTTAAAGATTAAATTAAAAAAAAATCCCCCTTATTTGGGTTGGGTGTTTTTTGAGGTTGGGGGGTGGGGGGGGGTGGGTTTTTTGGGGGGTTGTGGGGGTGGGTTTTGGGGTTTGGGGGGTTGGATGGGGGGGGGATTTGGGGGGTGGTTGGGGGGGGGTATAGTTGGTAAAAAAATGCTTTTAGGTGGTTTTTTCAATTTAAATGGAAAAAATGTATAAAAATTTGTTACTTTCTCCCCCCCCCCACACCCCCCCCATTAGTGGGGGGGGAATCGTTTGGGTTGTTTATAAGTGGGTACAGTTTGTGGCCCGGGCCGTTTTTTTTTGGAATTTGGGGGGATAAAGATATTTTTATGGGTAAAAAATGTTAAAAAGTGGTTTCCCATAAACAAAATGGAGAGTTAAAAAAAGAGAGTGTGGGAGAGAGAGAGTGCCCCCACCAAAGTATTGGGAAAAAGAGTTGTTGTGGTTTGAATAAAGTTTTGGGGTTCAATTAGGGTGGGGAAGAGAGAGTGTGGAGTGTGTGTGTGTTTTTTTGTTGGGGGGGGTGGGGGGTATATAGTAGGGAGACGTAAAGTGAGGTTTTGGGGGTGGTGGTTGGGGGGGTGGGGGGGGGTTGTGGGTTGTTTGGGTGGTTGTTGGGTTTGGGGGGGTATGTTTGGGGGTTTGGGGTTTTATATTTATTATATCCCTTAATAATAAATATAACAAATTGTCAAAAAGGAAGTTAAAATAAAACCAAAATCAAAAAGGTATAAAAAAAGAAAAAAAATAAAAAAAAAATATTCAATACTGTAAAAAAAAATAAAAAAAATAGAATAAAAAAAACTCAAATAATAAAATAAAGGTTTTCATATTAAACAACAAAAAATTAAAAAAAAACATAATGATATCTTTTTTTATAATTAATAAAAAATTATTAAATGAAAATTTTTTAACAAGAGAAAGGACAAATACAAAACATTTTGAAAAGGGCCCAGTAAAAAAAAAAAAACCATAAGTTTTTAAAAGTCGCAGTTAAAAAAAAAAAACCATGGAAAGAAATACATTGAATCAGTAAAAAGGGCCCGCAGCAAAAGTAAAAAAAAACAAAAAGCAAATTAAAAAAAAAAATTCCCCACCCCCCCCCCATTTTTTTTTTTTTTGGGGGGTGGAAAAAGAAGAGGATCACATCTTTCCCTTTTTATATTTTATGACCAACCTTTAATTAATGAGTTTTAACTGAGTTGAGGTCAAAACAATGATAGTAATGATTTTTATAATTAGTTATTTTATTTATTTAAAATGAAAATTTTTATTAAATGAAAGTTTTTATTTATTTATTTAGATGAAAACTAATAAAAATAACCACAAATTTTTCAGAAGAAAAGTATTAAAAAAAAAACCAGTTAAAAAAGCCAGAAAAAGTTATTTCAAGTTAAAAAAAGAAAGCCCAGAAAAAAAAAAATAGGTTTTTTAAAAGAAGAGCAAAGTAAAAAAAAAGCAGAAAAAAAATTAAAAGTATAACGCAAGTTGAAAAAGCCCCCCCCAAAAAAAAAAAAAAAGAAAGGTTTATTATTTTTTTTTAAATAAGCAAAAAAAATAAAGTAAGTAAAAGAAAAAAAACAAAAAAAAAAATAGCCCAATTTTTGGAGAAAAATTCCCTTTAAAAGGTAAATGCTTCTTAACGAAAAAGAATCTTTGGTAAACACCTCCCTATTTTGGGGGGGAGATTTGTTTTTTGTTAAACGTTAGGGAACATTATGACTGAGCCTTTTTTTAGAAAGGGAAGGTTATGGGTAATGGTTTTTTAATGGACTGAAAAAAAAGTTTAAAAAAAGCAAGTTAAAATTCAGGAAAAAGTAGTTAAGAAGCCCCAAGAAATAAAAAAAGCAGAAAAAAAAGAATTTAAAAAAAAGCAAAAAAAAGGGCCAAGAAAAAAAAAGAAAGTAAGCAAGTAAAAAAAAAAAAAAAGCACCAAAAAGTAAAAAAAAAAAAGATAACCTATTAATTAGTTAACCCCCCAAGGAAAGGATATAGTGTTTACTGAATGCAGAAATTATATATATATTGTTATAGTATATTATATATTATATAATTGAGAAAGGTGCCTTTAAGAGTGAAAAAGAGAGAGAGTGTTTGGGAAAAAGAGAGAGAGAGTTTTTAAAGGCAAAGTTTAACAGCAAGGTGTCATTATATGGGGGGGGAAAGGTTTAAGAGGCCGGTAAAAATAAAAAAGCCAGAAAAAGTTTAAAAGAAAGCTTGTGAGAAGCAAGGATTAAAAAACCAAAAACCCCCCATAAATAACTAAAATTTTATCCCCCCCTAAAAGGTTTTGGGGTATTAGGAATAAAACACCAAATTCTTATTAATTGAATATTCTGGGGAAAATATTTTTATATTAAACCTTTTTTTTAAAAAAAGTTATTGTTTTTAAATGTATTTTTTATTAAATAAAATATTTATTAGTGTGAGAGGGTTTTTTTATTTGTTATATTAAAGCAAAGTTAAAAATCAATATATTTGGAAATTTAAAAAGCACCAAAGTAAAAAAAAAAAAAAACACATGAATTTAAAGAAAGGCCCAACTAAACAAAACCCAGTAAAAAAACAAAAAGCCCCAAAAACCCAAATGGGCCATTTTAACTGAGTTGCCAAGGGAATCAGTTGAGGAATTTGCAAGACATGAGTATTGCTTGAAAAAAAAATTTCTGGTATGTAAAAAGGGTAAATTTGTAAGTTTTTATTTTTTTTAATTTTTAAATGTTTTTTATTTTTATTTTATTTAACATCGTTTTAAAATATTTGTAAAGTAAAAAAAACATTTTGCAAAAAAATATTTTAATTATTAATTTCATTAAAGTGAAAACAAACCACACTGGAAAAAAAAATTTTTTTTAAAAGCACGATTTCCATTAACTCAATTTAAATTAAAAAATTGTAATAAAATAAAAAAAAGTTAAAATTTTAAGTAAAAAAAGTTAAAAAAATTTAAAGTTCAATAAAAAAAAAAAAAATTAAAAGTTAATTAAAAATGTTAAGTTTGTAATTTTAAAAATATAGAAGGGTTTTTTTTTTCCTGGTAAAAAAAAATTTGGAAAAGTTAATTTTTAACAAAAAGGTTTTTTTTTATTTTAAGGGTTTTTTTTGTGGAAAAAAAATGTATTAATTAATAAAAGTAAAAAAAATGTGTAAAAAAATAAAAATGAAAAAATAAAAAAATCGGAAAAAATTTGAACCTTCAGCGAAACTAAGATTTTGTAATTGAAATTCCGGAAAATTAACCTTTTTGAACAAAAAATGTTCTTTGGAAATTAATGGGGGAAAAAAAATTTAAAAAAAAAAATATGAAAATGGAAAAAATAAGTTCTTAAACAAAAAATATTTAAATTATATTTTCCAAGTCCCCCCGCCCGGAGGGGACTGATAAATATTTCTGGCCCCTTGCCCCCCCCCCCCAGGGGCCCCCCCCCCCCAAAGGGGGGGGCGGGGCCCCCCCCGGGGAAAACCGACCAGGAAAATATTTTGGCGCCCCCAGCCGGGGGCCCCCGCCGCCAAACGGCCAGGGGTGGGGGGGGGACCCTTTTTGGGGGAGAGGCCAACGGGGGGGGGGGGGGGGGGGGCGGAGGGGGGGGCCCCGGCCGGGGGTGAGCCACGAGGAAACCCCCGACGGGGAGCCCCAACGGGGCACCCCGGGGGGGTTTTTTTGGCAACCCGGAAGGGGTTTTTTTTTGGGGTGTTCGGTAATCCTGAAAAAACCCTTATTGTTTTTGCGGAAAAGAAGGCGCCCTGGCCTTTTGCCCGCCCCCTGGGGGGGTTTGGTTTCCGATTTTTATTGCAAAAAAAAAAAAACTTTTAAAGGGGGGGAAAGGAAACAAAAAAAAAAATTCAATTATTAAGCCCCCTTCTTTGGGTTCTATATGGAATTTAATCAATTAACGACACATTAGGCCTTTTAGAAAAAAAAAAGGTTTAAAAAAATTGCCCCCCATCCCAAAAAAAAATCGAGCCTAGGCCGGGGGGGCCCCAAAATCCCCAAATCAACCACCATCCAAAGTTTGAGGGCCCATCAAGTATGCCTTTTTTGAAGGCCCCAAAAGCGCCCCCAATCTCAAAAAATGGACCCCTAGGGGCCCCATTCAAGGTTTTTTTGAGGCAAAAAATCAAAAAAAGTTTTTTGAGGCCATCCAAAGTATTTTTGAAAGGGCAAATCCAAAAAAAAAAATTCGAGTTGGGGGGGGGGTGGGGGAAGTATGGTAAAAAGGGGTTTATTTTTGGTAATAAATTGGGGCCCCTTAAAGGGGTGTTTGGGGGTAAAAAAAAGGTGGGGGGTTTCTAAATTGGGCCTTTTTTTAGTGGGGTTTTACTACCCCGCCCCCCTAAAATTTAAAAGGATATATTTGGTCCAAATAGGTTGGGTTGGGGGTTAAAATTGTATTGTTTCAAAGGTTGGAAAAAAGTTTTGTCACACCTGGGTTTTTGGGGGGGTGAAGGGTGGTTTTGGAAGGTGGGGGGGTTAAGGTGGGGTTAATATAAAGGGGGGGTTTTTTTAAAAAATGGGTAAGTGGGGAAATATGGGGAAAAAAAAGTTGGGGGTTTTTTAAGTTTGCTTTTTATTAAAGGGTTTTTTGGGTTCCCCCCCCCCCATAAGAGTGGGGTGGGGGGTTTTATAAAGGTTTGGGTTCCCCCATAGGTGGGAACAAAAATGAATCTTTGTTTTTATGAATAAAAAATTAAAGTTATATTCGTATGAGGTAGTTGTAAACTCAGGGGTTTGGGGGGCGGGGGGTTAAAAGGTTTGTTTGGTGTGAGGCCCAAAAGTAAAAATAATTAAGAAAATATATAAATTATTAATTAAATAATTTATAAATATAATACTAATAATAACTTTATATTTATTTAATTTATATAATTAAATAATAATAAATTAAATATTATTAATATAATTAAATAACTTAATAAATATTATTATTAATAAAATAATTATAATATAATATTAAAAATATAATATAAAAATTATAAATGAGTCTTAAATAAGTTGGAATTAGAAAAATTTACTTAAAACATCAATAGTAGAGAAAAGCCAAGATTATAATTTCTTAGCCCCCCATTTTAAAAATTTTATTACCACCGTAAATAATCGGGAACCTCAAAAAAAATAACCTTTTATAAATAACCAAGGGGGGTAAAAGAAAACCCCACACCATAAAATTTTAAGGGAGCTTTTAAAATTCCCTCGGGCCCCTGCAAGGGGGGAGGGCCCCCCCCTAGAAAAGGAAAAAAAAAACCTTAATTTAGAAAAAAAAGTGGCCAAAACTCCCAAAAGATTTATTGGCAACCTTAATAAATGTGGCAAAAACTAAATTTTCTCAATACCACTATTTTGCTCCCAAAATAATGTGGCCCAAAAAAAACCGGAAAAACAAAAAACTCAACTTCACTGCCCAACCTCAAATTTGGGCACTGAAAAGAGCGTCTTGCACTTGGGGCAACTCCGCATTAATTGAAAATGCCCCAAAAAAGAAAAAAACTGGTCGTTTAGGAAAAACCTGCACTATGACCACCTATCACGAAGTTCGCCCCAAGCCGATGGCCCTCAAACACACACTCGTCACCAGAAAGAAAATACTCCCCACACATAAATAAACCAGAAGAAAAGGTGTAATAAATAGAGAATGAAAGATACAACCTAACTAGAAAGCGAGCGACTAAAAAGCGAGAGTATGTATATATTACAGGTTTATGGATAGCTTCAAACGAAGGCGTGTGTGAGGGGAAAATAGGGGGGTGAGGCAGGAAATAGCACCAAAATGTAGAGTGAGAATTAGGTGGAACGGGGTGGGAGGAGATAAAGCAACAGGATATATGAGAGAGAGTAAGGGAGAGGAGCATTTCAAGCGCTGGTGGTTCGGGGCACCAAAAAAAAAAGTTTTTGGGAACCCCTGAGTGTTATAGAAGTAAGATTAATCTCATAAAAGGATATAAAAAGAAATATGCTAAAAGAATTTAATAGTTCAAAAGGAATTTCATTTCAAAGGTTTATTTTTATTTTTTTTTTTTAAAAGAAAAAAACCCAAATCCCAAAAAGGGGTAAAAAGGGCCCTATATATAAACACCAATAACACCAAAAAAAGGAAAAAAAAAAAAAAGGCCAAAAGGAAAAATTAAACCCCAGTAAGGGAGCCCCCCCCAAAATTTTGGGAAAAAAAAATTGAAAAAAAAAACCCCCCAAAAAAGGGGGGTTTTTTTTTCCCTATGTGGTCAAAACTCCCGAAAAAAAAATTAGGGGGGTTTTTTATTATCAAAAAAAATTTTAGGGAAATTTCCCTTCCCAAAGAAAAAAAAAAATAAAGGGGGATATTCACACCCACCCAAAAACCCCGCCCCCTCCAAAAAAACGAAAATAGGGGGTTCCCTCGCCTCAAAGGAGAAAAAATTAAGGGTTTTTCCTCAAAAAAAATTAAAGGGGGGTTTTTTTTTCTTTCAAAAAAAATTTTTGAGGTTTTTTTTTCCTTTTCAAAAAAATTATTTGGAACAAATTTTCAAAAAAAAATTTGGGGGGGGTGGGGGTATCAATAAACGGATTAAGAAAAAAACATACGGGTTATTTTAGTCAAACTTCGACAACGCGGTTACCAAAAATTTCGTTCAACATTACTTACACATGTTTCCCTGTTGGCCCAGAGGGGTATTTTTTAGCAAAAAAAAAAAATTTTTTTAAAAGGGGTTATCCTTTTTTCAAAAAAAAATAATTGGGGTTTCTTTTCCCCTCAAAAAACAAAATTTTTCAAATTTTTCCTCAAAAGAAAAAATTTGGGTTTTTTTTTTTTATCTCCAAAAAAAATTTGGGGTTATTATTTTTTTTTTTTATTTTTTTATCCGAAAAAAAAAAATCCGGGTTTTTTTTTTTTTTATCTATCAAAAATCCCTCTGAGAAACATTTTTAGGATATGTCATGAGTGTTTTTGGTCACTACCAAAGAAAAAATTCCCACATGCTTGTGTTTTGCCACCCCCCAAAAAAAAAGGTAAAAAGAAGCCCCCCTCCCCCCAAAAAAAAGGGGTTTTTCCAAGGCCCAAAAAAAAAAAAAGGGGTCCCCAAGTTTCAGGGGTAAAAAAAAAAAATTTCCCGGAAAGCCCTCAATCAAAAAAAAAGAAGGTCCGGCTCCGGAAACACCAAAAAAAAAAAATTTGGTTCCCCCCCCAAAAAAAAAAATGGGTCCCCGGGCGGTTCCCCCCAAAAACCCTTTAATTTCCCGTTAACTCCCGAAAAAAACATTTCAAAAGGCCCTCACCCTTAAACTAACCATAACCCCCAACCCCTAACTTTTTCCCAAGAAAAATAAAAAAGCAAAAATGTTGGGATACCGAAGAAGCAGAGGGAGGTTGGGAAAACCCAAATTTTGGAAAAAATAAGTGGGGAGGGATTTAACACCGGAAAATGGCCCCAACAAAAGGAAAAAAAAAATGGGCCCCCCCCCCCCAAAACCCTTAATTTTCCCACCAATATATAAATAACTTCCCCCCCCCCCACCCTCAAAATAATAAATAAAAAACAAATTATTAAATTCAATATATAAAACAAATTATTTATTTAATTATAGTTATAAAATTAAATAATATTAAAAATTAATTTAATTTAAATAAAATTAAAAGTATATTATTAATTTATAATTACAATATAAATTATAAAAATTAACATATTAATAATTATAAAAAAAATCTATTATATATTAAAAATTAAAATATTAATATTATAATAATTAAAAATAAACTAAAATTAAATAAATTATTAAAGTATAAATGATCATAAATTTAAGTATATTATAATGCTAATCATAAATAAATAATATTTAAAATATAATAGGGGGGTTATTTTTTTTGGGTTATTAACGAAAATTACGGGGGGAAAATAATGGGGAAGGGAAAATAATTAAATTTAATCATTTCACCAGTACCAAATTTTTTTAAAACAAGCCATTTTTGTTTGTTGATTGGGTCCCTTTAAAAATAGAAAAAGGATTTGTAAACCCCTGTTTACAGATTGTTTCAACCGTAGGAACAACTTTTAGTAATAGGAAAAAAAAGAGATAAAAAATTTGGTAAGTTTTTAATAGAGAACAACAAAATTGGTAGGATAAAAAAAAAAAAGGGTAATGGAAGCATTACTGAATTTAGAAATTTGTTTGTTTTGAGAGAGAGAGGAGAGCCCCGTAAAGGAAATTTGTGAGCCCCCCAAAAAAGTTATTTTGGGGCCTATTACGGAAAAAAATAAACCTTCTGCAAACGGGGGGTAAAATGAAAAAAAAAGGTAATTTTGGAAAAGAAAAACAAAGGGAAGGGAAGTTGAATATGATACTAAAGTTATATTAATTGGGGAACTTCTTACTTGCCCCCTTAAAAGATTTTTTTTTATTTTTGTTGAAAAAAAGTTTAATGGTTGTTAGGACATATATTCAGAAGTTACTGAGACTTTTAACTGCCCAAGAAAAAAGATTCCATTAATCTAGGGAAAATTATGAGGGGATTGATTAAGTTTTAAAGAAGGCAAAGTTATTTTAACTCACGGAAAAAACGGGAAAAAATACAACAAAATAAAATAAAACAATAATAAATAATTAATAATAATGCAGAAATCATAAATAATAAAAATATTTTACCCCCCTTTAATATTATAAATAACATAAATTAAATAAATAACCTTCCACTATAAAAATTAAAACTATATTAAATATAATTATTATTGATGATAAAAAATATTGAGTATTAATTTATATAAATTTATATTAAATTTATAAATAAGTTAGGCCTGACTATAATTTATTGTAAAATTAATAAAACTACTTAAAATTATTATAATTTATTATTTTAAAAAATATACGTAATATAAAATTTGGAAATATTGGTATTTAATTAATTAATAATAATATATATAAAAATTAATCAGAAGCAGTAAAATATATTATTTAAAATAAAAAAGCATTATTGAAATGCTAGACGAATAAAAGTACTTAGAATCTACTTTTTGAAAAATATTATAAGATTAAAAAATATAATAAAAATTTAATAAATATCATAATTAAAATAATAAAAAATATTAATTATTATAATAAATTATCTATAAATAAAATTAAAAAAAAATTTAATAATGATAAAATATAAATTATTATATAATTCTATTTAAAAGTAAATATATATTATAAACTAGGTGTGCCAAAATTAATTATTGGATACACAGTGTAATTATAATATAGTAGATTTTCAATATATTTACTAAATTAAAATATATAGAAAATTTATATTGATTATAATAATAGAATTAATATAATTAATATAACATTTTCGACTATAAAAATATAAACAAATATACTAATTCATAATATATAATCTGTTAGCCACCGAGTTTGAATATTTTATAAAGTTAATTAAATAAAGAAAAATTCAAGGTTTCGAAAACCATAAATAATAATAATTAGGAACAATACATAATTTATAATATATATGTATAATAAATAATTGATATAATCATGAAGGTTCAACTCTTATGTATTCTTTCTTATGTTTAAACAAAATAAAATTAAATTTTAATATTTTAATTTAAATTATTAAATATTAATGATTTAAAATTGCAATATTTTAATTATAAGATCTTTATGAATTACAAGATATTGTTACATGTTTGAAAAATATAAAATTTAGTAATTTATTATAAATCTCATAGTTTAAATTATACTTATTTTCTAAAACAAGGACTAATAATAAAAAAATAATACTTACCAAAAATATAAGTATATTTAAAACTCTAAAATTAGAAAAAAGAACTTTCAAACTTTTAAAATAATAAGTAATATTATGTACAGAGGAGAGTGAGATTGAGATCACAATATTCAATGACAATAACAAAATGGATAGAGAACACAAAGTGATATAACTAAATATATTAAGAAGATCAAACGCAATAAAAAACATAAATACATGATAATAACTATCAAAAATAAAATAAAAATTTTTAAATTTGACATTTAACGGATTGGAAGGAAAGTATTTGAGGGAAAAGAATAAATAAGCGGAAACAAAAACACGACTGAATGTTATAAATTAAATAAAAATAAATTATAAAATTAATTAATAAAAATAAAAGAATCAAATCAATAAACAGGCAGTACAATGATGATAAATACAAAAATGAGAAATAAAATTTACATACATACAAAAATTGATTACTCTTTTTATATCTAAATACGTTTTTTCTAAAATCAATACAATTACAATTTTCTCAAATTTATTATACTTATTATATTATATAATATAAATTAATATAAAATAACATCATAATAATAAAAATAATAATGAATCAAAGATAAAAATCAATTTTAAATCAAGATATGAAATAAATAATATATTAAATAATATTTAGAATATAAATTCTATATAATTAAATAATAAGTAGGTGGGATTTATAGATAGAAAAAATTAATAAAAATTAACTAAAAATAATAACAATAAATAAAATAATGTTTTACATTCCTTTAACTTATAATAATAATATAATTTGAGATTTAACGCACATACAAATATTATTTTTATAATTTTATAAATAATTAAATTTATATAAAATTTTTTAATTAATTATTTAATTAAATAAATTATTTATTTATATTAATTTTATTAAAATAATAATATAATTAAAAGAGTATACTGTAAATCAAAAATAAAATAAAAAATAATAAATAAAATTAATATAAAATTAAATATAACAAAATTTTCGTTAAATCAAAAATGATTCATTGTTTCGAAAATAATTTAAATGATTTTGAATATAATCAGCATTTATCGAAAATTTAAATAATTTTATTAAAAAAAATTAAAATAAAAATTATATAATTTTAATAAAATTTTAAAATTAAAATAAAAAATAAATTAAATAAAAAAATAAAAAAAACTAATATAAAATAAATAATTAAATATTTAACAAGAAGATACGTAATTTGTAGCAACTTATAACCTAAAAAAAAAACTGATGTCTATTAGGAACGAATACAAAATTTATTAAATATTAAATAAGATACGAGTAAATTGAACAAGAAAAATTTTTTTTTACAAAAACCCAATTTCCTCATCAATGAGGAATGTGATAAAATACAGAAATAATCTAATATGGAAAAGAAAGTAATAATACGCTAGTATATTTTTTTTTGATATTATAATATAATAATTTATTTTCTAAGAAATGTCAAAAACGTAATACATATTTTAGATAAATTATTTTTTTGGTTTATGTAACATATTTTTTCCAGTTTAATTGCTACTACATCCTTTGGGGTAAAAATTTATTTTTATATTTTTTTTTATTGTTTAAAGAAGCTTTACGTTGCAGTGTCCCATAGTGCACATCAAGGTATATTCAGTTTTCTGCGCCAACCACCTGGATCCAAATCAGTGATAAACAACCATAAATAGATAATACAACAACCATATAATCTCTCTTCTTCTCTCTTCTGACACAAGATTTATCAAGCCCCACACCTGCGTGTCCACAATAAAATAAAAATAAAAACATTATTCTATAGAAGAGTATGATAACAAGAGCTACCTCCCTGTTTACCCGGGCTTATGGACACACGCGCACTGGAATCTCTCCTCGGCACAACCGTATTTTTAAGCTTAGTACTAAACAAGGCCGCACCCCTCTTATCTGGCTATCTCAAATGGGGTGGTGGTTGGCGCTGGATTGTGGGGGGAGTTTCTTTTTTTTTTTTGAGTGAGGAGCAGTTCAGACATTATTTGGTTTTGAGCGCAACACATGGAATACCTTTTGGCGACCCTAAATATAGTGTGGGCTCTACATGAGAGGACAGCTTTAGGAATTGAAGGCCTCCTTGTAGGAGAAAAAACAAAGTTTTTCTGGCGCGCCAACAACCATCTACCGCACGATTGAATGAATGAAAACGGGGCCATTTCTTTGGACGGACCCGAGATTTGTTTTTGTGGAGAGGAACGGCATTCTTCGAGCGCTACTATACAAAATATTTTCTTTATCATGATACACACACTTCTTTAGAAATTCCCCTCAAAAAGAATTTTTTGAGTTATGCAATTTCTTAATTTTCTAATTATATGGATCCATTCTAATATAAAAATCGATCCTATATTATATATTTTGCGCGAACACCACACTATACGAAAAAGGCACCAGGAAGTATGCGCTACGAACTATAGTATAATAATGAGTTAGGAATATCCGTTGTTACGTTGTCAGCACAACACACAATAAAAATCCACAAAATAAATTACGAAGAATACCCAATAATTTTTTTTATGAGACCATGGAAACCTCTATAATTAATTAATAGAAAGAAAGCTGAACATCTTTAAACCAAAAAAATTTCAATTTTGAATTGCCATGGATGCATTTTTAATATTACCGCTCTCATTATGAATAAATAGTTTATCTTTCGATTGTGATTAAAATATCGATATAAAATTAGAACTCTTTTAATAGATTAATCGAAGAATTTCTACAGCAAATTCCTCTACAGATCAGCTGACATTTATTCTGTTCTCAACTTATAATATAATATTAGATTAAGTTTAAGTCATATTAAAATGAGACACACACACGGATATAAAAAAAAAACAATCGTGGGGGCATCAACTTAAAACACATTATTTTTTGAAATCATAAGCACACTATATAATAATATATGAGAGATAATAAGTTCTTAAAATACACATTAAAATATATTTATCAAATATAAGATTAATATAAATAATATTTACATACAAAAAGTAGATCGAAAATTTTAGGTAAATTAAAACTCAAATATAAAGTGAGACCTAGAGAAAAATCAAACACAGCATGTGGGGTTGGGTAATATTTGAATAATATTTTACATCGCTTATTGGAAAAATTATGCATCAAAGGACGATTTTATAAAAAGTTAAATATAAATATCATATGAAGTAATCTACTCTTCTATAGAATCACAATTCAAAAACTCAGAAACTTTTTATATAATACTCAGTACATATGACATATAATTAATTACATTCGAAGCTACCGAGTATTTTCCTAAATCTTATAAAATATAATGAAAATACCTTAATGAAAGATTAAATAAATATTCAAAGGTATTATCTTAGTTAAAAAAATTTAAAAACTATAAATATCAATTTTAATTAGTTTCTCAATGAACTATAATACTGAAATTTAAATTGTCTTTAATATTTTTATAATACATTTTATGAAATTCTTTTGTAACTATAAAATTATTATTTGAATGATAACTCCAGGTATATGTACTAATTATGTATAGAATTATCTAAACATAAAGTGTGAATGTTCATCACAAAGCGTATTAGGGGGTCGGGCGGGGCTTAATGGTTGAAAACGAAGCCAAAAAAAACGCAGAAATGAGGGGGAGGCCACAAATAAGCTTAATCAATTAAATTAAATTAAACACATTTAATAATGGTTTTCACCCGCTCATTAAGATATAAAGGAATAAGTTTTCAGATGTTTAAACCATGAATACTTTTTAAAATAAGCTAAGTAATAATATAAATTGATACAACATTCCTTATGTAAACACTTTTAAATAAATTATTTAATTCTATTATTATTATTTCATACAATTTAAATAATATTTAATATAATTTAATAATTATACTTTAAATATAATGATTACCTCTACACCTAATATATTAGTCAGCCCTGTGCATTGAATTTACTTTAGAGATTTTACTATAATATTAATGAGGTTTTCATATCCACCTTTATTTGATAATTATATTTAAGTATAAATGAAGTTTTTCCGCACTAAAATTTATCTGCTTTTAAAATTATTAGTTTTTCACATTCATAATTTTGAGAATGCACAACTCAGAGTTTTTTTCATATATCTTGAATTTTTATTTGATGTTCCCCGCTAAAAATTTTTACTAATTGCCACAAAATATTTACCAAAAATTGTCCGGTTAACGCATCTAGAAATCAGAATACAAAAATGGGTTTATAAATTTAAATAACCTAAAATAGAAAAAATATAATAAAGATTTCTTTCAAATAAAATTCCAAAATAAACATATATTATAAATAATATAATATTTAAATAATCATAAAAATTAAAATTGACATAAAAAGTCAAAATAAAATAATATGATGTAAATCCAAAAATATCTTTAAATTATTGAGTAATTATATTTATTTAATAAGATCTATTTTTATTTTTTAATTTTCACCTTATAAGCTTTAAATAATTTTTCATTTAATATAATTGAAAAAAATTTATAAAGACAAATAAAATATTATTTTTAATTGTATATATACCCCTAAAAAATATTTAAATAAGAAGCCAGAAAAATAATATTTACTTGAGCTAACAACAATCATCCACCTCATCAACAACCAAACACAATTAAGGACTACTACAAACAGCCTCCCTCTCCACGAAAATAAACCAAAAATCAATGGCCCCTGTACCTTAACACAAATTTTATAACAGTTCATTCCTTAAAAAGGAAAAATATAAAATTTAAACCATTATATTTTTTTTTTTAATCCTGAATTTTGTTAGTAAAAGGCAATTGCCCCCCGAAAACTTTTTTTTATTTATCCGATTCATATTTTTTTGGATAAAAAAAAAAAACCAAAACAAACAAATATTTTTATTTTCCTCTAAAATATTAAAATAAAAGTTATAACATAAAATAATTATTCACCATTAATTTAACAGACTTACATCTCATTTTAGGTATTAATTTTTTTAAAAAGGGGCCCTTTGTGTGCCCAAACAGCGTGATATGTTAACACCCGTTCCCTTTCAACAATTTTATACAACTACACTACATTCTATTTTTTTCACCAGGCTACATAAAACAGTAACAGCTCACAAGCCACAACAGGAAAAAAAGGTTTGTATTGCCCCACCACAAAATTTTTATTGGTTTTTTTTTACATCTTTTTTTTTTTTATTTATGTCTGGTAAAAGAAACAAATGATCCTATTATTTTAACTATCATCTTTTATTTGTACTATTTTTTTTTCTTTATTTTATCCATTTTGGTCGTCTTTTTTCTATCTATGGGGTATACCCCGAGGGAAGCCCCCGACCCCCATCCAGAGAAGGAGCCAAAGAAGGCGGGGTTACAAAACCACGGAAAAAACGGGTGTCTTTCCCCCCGTCCACGTCCCACACGGGGTAAAAAAAAAGTTTTTAGAAATAAAAGCAATACAACCCCCCCCGAACCTCACCCTGTTATACTTACTTCATACCCCACTTTATTTTATCCGTTATTACCCTAGGAATTTTTAGTCCCTCCCTTTTCTTAATCTATTTTTTTTGAAAAAGATATAAAAATCGAAACCTCGGATCCACAAACTTTGAGGATGCTCAAGAGACTGCCTCCTTAAAACTATGTTTTGATTTGCAACATTCCACCAACATATGATTGCTTCCTCCCACCCGCCTTAATTTTTTGAGTGGGATGAGGAGGCCCTTCCCCCCTTTGCTTTACCTTTCCTCAAAAAAAACAAGAATCAAAATTAAAATCATAAAATACAGAGAGAAAAATTATTTTCTCGCCGGCAACTAATTGGTTTATAACAATCTCTTTAAAAAAAGTGGTTTTTTTTCTTCACACCACAATGGGCATATTAAATTTTTTTTTTGTTTTTTTTTTTTTTTTAATTTTATTCCCCCCTAAAAATGGGTAATTAAAAAAAGAACGATATCCCCCACCCCCCCCCCTCCTGAAAAAAAAAATTTAATAAAAAAATAATTTTTAAATTTTAATTTTTTTCCTCTGATAATCTTGTTTGATTTGGGTTTATTTTTTTTTGTTTAACAAATTCCCCCAATGGTTTGCTTTTTTCGGGGAGGAAACACCCGCCTGAGACCCCATAAAATGTAAATTTTATATATATAAAACAAAAATATAAAATATATAAGGTAAATTTTTTAAATTTTTTTTAAGTTTTTTTAAATAAACTTTTCTTCCTTGATCCTCCTCCTTCTCCTCCTCCCCCTTTCTTTCTCTCTCCTTTCCCTTCCTTTTCCTTTCTCTTCCTCCCCCCTCTTCCCCTTCTTCTTTCCTTTTTCTCTCCTCTTTCTCTTCTTCCTCTTTTTTAAATATATTTAATATAATTAATAAATTTTAATATTATATATTTTTTTTTAAATTATTTATAGAACTTACATAATATAAATTTTAAAAAATATATAAATATTATTAAATTATTATAATAAAACTTATTGTAAAATTAGATTAAAAATTAAAAATGATTTATTTTGTAAATTTTCTAAATGATTAAAATACATTAATCAATATTTTACAATTTATGATTTAACAATTAATTATTTTATATTTATTAATAATAATAAATAAAAATATATTAATATATTAAACCTGAATATACTAAATTCTAATCTGGCAATATTCCGAAGAGCAAAAAAAAATTTCTAATTTTTACATGATATTAATATCAAAATTACTTTACAACTTAATAGATAAATTAAAACATGATTCTTATATAAGATACATTAATATCATAGTAAACACACCAGGTTAAAGCAGCTAGTATAAATTGCACGCCTTCCGACAAATACAATATAGTCTAATTTAAGTCACTCTGAATTTTTATTTCAATCTCACACATAAAAGTCTCTACCCCTACGCTTATTATTAAAACCTAATATAAAATCAAATAAAAAAGCAAAAGAAGCCAAGAAAGAAATTTAAAACTCTAAAGTGCATTAAATATTTATTAAAATATAAATAAATAATAGATTAATAAGGAAATCCAAAAAAATTTTAATTTTTTCCCCCCCCGGATTTTATGCACTCGCCAAATATGTTTTTTTTTATTTAAATCTCTATTTTAAAACTTTTAATTAATGCTTACAACGTAAAAAACAAACGGAAAAAAATACAATTTGGGCCTGGGAAAAAGCCCTTTGTTCTCCAAAAAGTTTTTGAGGGGGGGCCTAGGGAACAAAATGTCAAACCACACAGACGAGAACCACCGCAAAACAAACAAAAAACAACAGAAAAAAACACAACAAGACAAAAAAGATAATATTTCTCGAAAAACCTTGACAACCACAATATTAGGCCTTTAGAACAGCCGCCCGGAAATAAAAAAGGAATCCGCAGATATCACACACACCATTATTGAGGCTACCAGTATCGGGAGAGTCCGCCTCTGCGCGCCCGCAGCACAATGAGTTGTAACGCGCGAAAAACTGTTTAATAAATTATCAATTTCTACACCTAAATTTAAAGAATGTTAAAAATCATATTTACCTACAGAGTTGATAGTTAATTTTTACCAATTTCAAATTAAAAAAAACTTTAATATTGATTCCAGTTAAAAATAAAAGTAAATATTTAAATTATAATATTTTTATTAAAGGAAAAAAAAAATTAAAAAAAAGGGAGAGGGGTTCTTAGTTCTGCATGCAATTCAAGAAGATACCCATTCTTATTGATGTTCTATTTCTATTTTTATAAAAATTATCAGTGACTTATTAACATTATTCCCTTCATTCACCAAACCACATTTCAGAATGTAAAAAAATTCGAGACAAAAAAATGTAACTAAACACACCAAGCCTTGTATATCCCCCCCTCCTATAATAACATATAAAAAATTTTTTTGCACACCAGCAACACCCTATACATAACGATGTAAATGTAACACACCTATACTTTATTACACATTATTTTTTTTAAACTTAATAACTAATTTTAACTTAATCCTTTTTTACTTTCTACGTGGGGGGAAGCCAAACCATTTTCTCTAAAATTGCTCACTGCTCTAACGCAACCAAACAAAATACCACAGAGTGTCTTGAAAATTATTCCATACCATACATTTTAATTTTACTCACAATTGTTTTCCCGAAACTATTGTGAGTCCCCTCGGACCAAAACGATTAAGGGACTGGTGCATAGCGCATATAAAGGCAAGTAAACAATCTCAGGGAGGAGAGGTGCAGGGGGTGTTCTAACAAAGAAAAGGGGAATAGTAATGCCTTTTGTTTTAAGATTTACCCTCGCTTTTATACTCACATGTTTTACAGAGCATTTAACTCAATTGTTTTACTGCTTTTAACTCACATTATTTTATTAATAATACATTCACACTCACTTAAGAGAACTTAGTACAATCACCGTTAAATCAAGGGAGGTGGGGAAAGGGTGGGCCCACGGAAACATCCAGTGAATAAAGAGGAATAAGTAACGCCTGTCCTGTGGGGTACTTACCTTGCTTTAATGCATTTAACTTTCTGCTTTTCTGATTTAAGAAATATTGTTTTTACCACAAAATAAGACTAAGTGACATATATTCATTTATTTCTAATCCTCTCTACAACCGCGGATAACACAGTAAAGAATATATACAATAAAATACTCATAGAGGTTGTTCACTCCCTAACCACCTCGGTGAAAGAGAGGGGGGTGTAGTAAGAACAATATTATAGTTTTATAAAGTTCTACACCCGCGACTTAATCACTCCGGTCTTATTATTCTTTTCTTCCCCCCCGCTAATCATACCTCGGGAAAATCTAAAGTGACCAAACGTACTTATCGATGAAGCCTCTCCGAACATGAAGACTCTTTCTCACACTTGCCCTCTCGATCCTTCCACCCCTAATCGAGCGTTTTATCTGCGGGAGCTGCTACAATACATTAACATAAACCTATAAAAAAGCAGTAAAAACACTTCTAGGAAGTCTTATACTATTAGATAGTGTTTCTTTTTTGTAGTAAAATAAAAACCTAAAAAAAAGGCCAGAAAAACTTTATAATTCATCATTTAATGGGATTTATTGAGAATATAAGAACTTTAGAAAGTGTTCCAACCGCCCTTTCAACTAGCATATTTTTATACTAATATTTTACTTGCTTTTTTTTAAACTCGTAAGCAAAAACCAAATAAAAGAGGTTTTTTTTCTCTGCTATATCTGCCCCCTCTTTCTCATATAAACTATTAAATGCGTGGCCTTTACTCTTATAAGCGAGAAGATCACATTTTAATAACAAAACTCCACTGACATTTTAGATGTTCTATTTTTTAAGTCCGAATGTTTTGTTTTTTTTTATTCTGTTTTATTTTTTACTTTTTAGATTTTTAAAAATATAAATTTTTTTTTACAAATTTTTTTTATGTTCGCCCTATCTAATTTAAAGTGTCTAGACACTAAAAAAGAAAAATTTATATTTTACTAAAGGAAAAATTTTCCCCCAAAGAATGAAATGTTTTCTTCATTAAAGAAAATTTACCTTATACATCATCGATGAAAATCATAGTGCAAAATTCACTAGAGCCGCCTAGTTTGTTACCAATTAAATCTACCTTTAATATAAAGTGGTTGGGATATGAATTGTTTATGACCTTTGTTTTTACCATTGCATTTTTATTCTTTGTCTTTTACTTTTCTATTTTTTTTTTTTTTTATTTTCTTTTAAACCAAATTTTCGCCAGCCGCAAAAAAACCTTGTTCTGGGCGGGAACAAAAACCATCCAATTTATATCTCCCCACCCATAGCCCCTTCATTTGTAAATATATCCCCCCACGATCCTGTATAAAACCTGTTAAAACCCAAATTAAATAAGTTTAATCTTTCTTATTTTTATTTTTTTTAAGAAGAAATTATAACCAATTAAAAAATCTTAGGACATATTATATCAGAAACACCATAAAACTATAATAATACTTACTATATTAAATCTATAAAATTTAATTAAAATAAAGAAATTGTATTAAAACTATTATAGCATTTCTTAAATGAATAATTTATATAATAATTATAATAATAATTACTATATTTATTTTTTTATAAAATTTTATTAATTAATATTTATATATATATTATATATAATATATTATTAAATATAATAAAATAATATAATATAAAAAATAAATATAATATTTATATATTATCAAAAAAAGAATAAAAAAAATTATTTTTATTTATTTTATTTTATTCCCTCCATTTTTTTTAATAAAATTTTTACATTTTGTATAAAAATAAAGGATCTGAAAAATGGTTGATAATTTTTTTTATTATTTTGGAAAAATTGTGTTTATATTTAAAACGAAGAGGGTAAAAAAAAAAAGGCCCCCCCCCCCCCCCCCTTTTTGTGGGAGAAAAAATCCCCCCACACCTCACCCACATTGAACCAAAAATTGAAAAAGAAATTAAAATGGTATTTGTGTCTTGTTAATCGTTTTGACCGCCAAATTGAAATCAAACATAATATCCGTTATTGCATGTATTTAGAAACAACTCACGCGCTGAGTCACCTCCCAACCACCACCACACTTACACGAATACCACCTCACTTCTCACTCATTGGTTTACCTATGCACATTCACTAAGACACTTACTCATAAATGAATTAGACAATCATAAACATTTTACACTTATCCACATCGTCGGCCACACTTACACTTTTATATGAACACACAAAAACATAGCCATTCCTAAAATAAGACACTTACATGATATTATCCATAGAACCTTACATCTAACACTTACACACCACACACAACACACACCACTCTCATTCATATTAACACAGATTTTTTACTTTATCTACTTCAACCAACACCACCACCACGCGACCTTTTTTTGGAGTATAAAACAGGCGAGCACCAGAACAAGCACATAATAATCCGTAACATAACCTTACACAGGCTATCCCTAGTTATCTTTATATCCACCACACCCCCCAACGGGAGCTCATAGCTAAAAATGAATTTGTTCTACTAAAAACAAAAACAAATAGGAAGGCATATTTCAATCGAAGTGTCGAATTTAAAACTTTCCTAAAAACAATTACATGAAACAAAATAAAATTTAAACACAAAATAACTGGAGGCAATTACTTCTTTTAAACTCAGCAGGTAAAAAAAAAACTTATCATGCTCTAATAAGCCAGTGTATTTTACTTTTACTTTTACGTTTACGTTTACTTTTACTTTTACCTACATATTTAACTACTGATTTGACGAGTTTATCTTATTACTATTTCTTTGTCTGAAAAATAGTAAATAACATTTTTAGAAAGTTACCCAGAAAACCATTTCATATACAAAACATATCCAGTTTTTTACAATTTTAATTTTATGGCATTTTTTTTAAATTTTTTCTTTTTTTTTTAAAAGAGGAAAAAAAAAAAGGGCCCCCCGGGGGCCCCCCCCCTTCCCCCACCCCCTTTTTTTGCCTTTCCCCCCCCCCCGTAAAACAAACGTCTGCAATTGAAAAAAATAATAAGATTTAATATTATAAATTTTATTAAAAATAATTATAATAATAATTTATTTTATATATATATTAATATAATATATATAAATATTATAAATAATAAATATTTTTATTAATATTAAAATTATTTATAATATAAATATAAAAATAAAATAAATCCTATAAAAATAAATAATAATGTTCTTATTAAAATATTATGAGGAAAAATTTTTAAATATAAATAAATTATTAAAATTAAATTATTAATAATATAAAATAAATAATATAAATAGTTATGCAATTTAAGTTACTTCATAATACAATTATTAGTAATTATATAAATAAAATTATTAAAATGTTACATTCAACATGTGTTAGAGAGAATAGTTCTAAAAATCTATTCTATTTATTTTTATTATTAAAAAATATAATAATTAATCCTTATACATAACGTATATATGTTCTTAAAAAATTTTCTAATATTTATTTAAAAAGTGGGGATTTGTTATCCCGGAAAAAATGGTCCCAAAAATTTTTTTTTTACAAATATCCCATTCGTAGACACATTGAAACTGATGGGAAAAAAGGCCCCGGATTGGCCGGGAAAAAAAAAGAAGGAATTTGGGGTTCCTAATTTTTTTTTTTTTTTTTCCCCCCACATTTTTAACGCCGGGATGCCCCGGTAAAAATTTTTATAAAAATGTAGCCCAATTCACCCGCCTTGAATTTCCCCCCGGGAAAAAAAAAAATGGTGGGGTACAAAATGGCCAAGATTGCCCGGGAAAATTAGTTTTTTCCTCCCTTTGCGCTAATATTTTAAAAATATTATATAAATTATAAATATTATAAATTAATAATAATAAATAATAATAACAACTATAGCGTATTAATAAATTATTAAAAGTATAAAATCATATGTGTATAAAATAAATAATAAAATTTATTACTATAATTTCATTACTTTATTAAAAAATTATATTAATTAATTAAATTATTTTATATAATTTTAAAATAATAATTATATTATATAAAATAATAATTAAATAGAAAGGTAAAAAATTAAAAATCAAAGAGGCCCCCCGGGGACTCCCCATATTTTAAAACACTCGGTTGACCCCCCTTATGAACAAACACATTTCGTTTTTTTCCCTTAGGCAAAACGAGTTTAACAATTTGGGGGGTTTTTTAAAGAAAAAAACCGAAAATCGAATCTTTTTTTTTTTTAACCAAATTTTTAAAAATATGTTTTTATTACCGATACAAATTTCTTTAATTTTTATTTTTGGCTGGGAAAAAATTTTCTTTAAATTTTGAAAAATGAAAAAAAAAAAAATATTCTAAAATATAAAAAATTTTATAAAAAAGATTTTTTTTTTTTTTTTGGCGGGTAAAACAAAAAAAAACAAATTTGTAAGTAATCAAATTTTAGGGCAAAAAAAATTTAAAAATTATCAACCAATAAATTTTTTTCCCCCAAAATCCAATTTTTTAAAAATAGCGTCTGTCTTTTTTCCGGAGCTTTTTTCTTTGGCTTTATGTGAATAGAGACTTAGGGACTATTTTTCAGTCCCAAAAGAATTCAAGCAAATAAGATTGTAAAAAAAAAAAATTTTTTAGTTTTAATATTATAGGTTTTTTTAAATCTACATCTGCATCCAAATCTCAAAAAAAAAAATCAGTAACATTCGAGTGATTGAAAAAATGTTGTTTGGAGAAAAAACAAAAGAAAAAGAAAAAAAAAAAATACTTTTTTACCTTTTCCAAACTTTTTATGTTTAATAAAAAAAATAAAGGTGAAAAGTCCTCTTCCCCCCCTTTTAAAAAGTTTTGTTAAATTTATTTCTTTATTAATTTTATTTTAAATTTAAATTAAATTTATTATAATAAATATATATATTATATTTTTTAATAAATATTAATATATTATATAATCTTAAATATTTAAGTTTTATATTGTAATATTTTTATATTAATAAATTTTATTTATTATATATTATAATAATATATATATAATTTATAAATATCATAAAAGATATGTAATATTAATTTCTAATAAGATTTTTAAGAATAATTTAAATAATCATTATATTAAGAAATGAGAGCGTAGAAAGAAAGAAAATAAAAAGAGTAAAGAAATGAACCTACTGAAGCTAGGAAAAAAATTATGTGACTACGGAGTACCGCCCCCCCTTTTTTTTATAATAAAAAAAATAACAAAATAGAAATAATTTAATATATGTATATTAATAATTATAAAAAAATAATAATTAAAATAATTACTTTTAATTAATAAAATTTAATTATATATATTTAAAATATATTAATTATATAAATTAATAAATATTTATTAAAAAAAATAAAATAAAAATTATAAATAAATTTTATTATAAAATTATTTATTTAAAAAAATAATTTTAAAATAATATTTATATTTATATAATTCAGGTTCATATAAAATAATATTTATTGAAGAGATTTTTTAACGGGGAACCCAAAGAAATTTTTTTTGGGTTTCCCCCGGCCCCCGGAAAAAAACGGAACCCCTTTTATTTCCCGAAAAACCCTTTGGAAAAAAAAAAAGTTTTTTTCAACCTGGCCCCCGAAAGTTTTTTTCCCGGCCCCGCGGAAAAAAACCCGGAAAAACACCGCGAAATATTATTTTCGACCTTCCAAAGCCCCCCACAAACCTTTTACCAAATAAAAAAAATTTTTCCCCCCTTTTACTTTAAAAAACTTGTTCCAATATATCGTACAATCGCAGCTACAAAGAAGTTAAAAACCCCCCCCTTTGGAGGCCAAATAATTCCCTTTTTTTGGGGTTTTTTCAAAAATATTCCCCAAATTAACTTTTGGGTGGAAGGGCCCCCTTTTTTATCTTTAAGCGATTTTATTATTTTCCCCTAGCTCGTCTTCCATGTTATAAATTCGCGACAAAATTTATGGATTATTATTGACGTGGATTTCTATGTAACAGTAACTAAGTTAAAAGGAGCGAAATAATAATGAAATAAAAAGCATGAAGTTCGGGAATTTGACAGTCGGTATTCCTAAACTTTTTGATATTTTTTCCCAAAGATTTTTTTTTTCTAAAAAAAAGGCCTTTTTTTTTTTTTTTCCCAGTAAGGGGGAGAGGTTTAACGAGTGAGAAATAGGGAATAAAGGAATAAGAAATAAAAACCCGTTTTTTTTTTATAAATTTCCAAACCAAACAATGGGGAGGAGCAAACTTTTATTTTATTTGTAATCCGAGCTAACAAAGGTATCATATGGACAATTATTTCAAAAAATTTCAAAAAATTTAAGATTTTGTGATTCCACAACCTTCCCACGATAAGAACAAATCCGAAATAAGCAAGGTCAATTCGATCAAATTTTTTTTTTGGCTTTAAACCAGTTCTGGGAGGGAGGGGTTTTAATTTGATTCTTTTCCCAACATTTTGGTCGTTCAGTTTTTATTTTTGTCTTTTTTATTTAAAGTTTTAATTTTTTTTTAATTTATAAACAATGACAAAATATATGATTAAAATAATAACCTAAAATAAATGGAAATAATTTTCATAACTCCATAATTAGAATTAATAAATAATTAGAGAGAGAGAATAATATAAATCTCGTGTAATATTTTTAAAGACATTAAGTTAACATAACATAAATTTAGCAATGAAATAAATTAATAGATATAAATAGATGAATAGAGAACCAACAGCTAGTGTTTTTAAAAAAAAATGAAAGTTTTACGTTGATTACTTTCCTGATGATTTTTATTTCCTTATTAAAAAAATCCAAATAAATTTTATATACTAATTTTTTATTTTATATTTTTTTAAGATGTCTTCACTTGTTAAATCACAAAATTTAGAATAGTAAATTTTTTTATCTTATTAAGCTCCACAAAAATTATTTTTTAATAGAAAAAAAAAAAAACAAAAATAGGCATTAATAATTTTTTACTGTTCTCACTGTTGTAAAATTCGATACATACAAATCAAAAATAGTTTTATTTACAAGCAAATACAGGTAATATTTTTTTTTAAAATAAAGAAAAATAAAATTAAAAAAAATTTAAAAGTGGGGAGGAGCTGGGAAATTTTTTTTTTTAATACAGTTAAACATTAAAAAAATGTTAATATAATTAAATTTTTAATATATATAAATTTAAAAAAAGTAAATTTAAATTAATAATATAAATATCTAAATTAGTATTAATATGAATTTTAATATAATTATTGTAATTACAATTTATATATAAATAATAAAAAATTATTAAAACAGAAAAGATGTGTGATGAATATGTAATAGGTAAAATAAATAAAAAATTATTTTAATAATAATTTTATTATAATACAAATAAAAAATTAATATAATGGTATGAAAATATATAATAAAAATAATATATAAAATTATAAAGAAATTAATATCAAATGCTGTGTGAAACTAATGAGAAAATATGTAACTAATATAAATTTATTAATAAAAATATTATTATAAAATAATAAATTTTAATAAAATATTTAAATTATATAATGATAAAATTAATAATTATACTTAAAAAATAATTAATATATATAAAAACCAAGTTTTGGGGCGCGCCACCATAAAAACCGCCCCCCCCACAATTCTTTATACCGAAAAAAAAAAAAAATGGAAAAATTTATCCCAATTAAATTTAAAATTTTTTAAAACCAAATAAAAACACCTAACGACCCCGTACAACCGAACTTGTTTTTTGCTGTTTTCTGTTTTTGGGGGAAAGTTTTTAAATCCGAAAATGCCAAATTCTAAAAATTGGAAAACACGACCAAAAAAAAAAATCCCTTTCCAAGGGGGCCCTTATATTTTAAAAAATGGAAACCCCTAAACCGTGGGTTGGAGGGTGGGGGGGTTTATTGATTTTCCCCCAAATGAAAAAAAAAAATTTAAAAGAAAAGCCGTTATAAGTTGGGTTAAAAAAGCCCCCACGGGTTAAAAACCTATTACTTGGGGAGTAATTTAAATTGGGGGATTGCCCTTTTAGAGAAATGTTTTTAATACGAGTAACTCCTTAATAATGGGTTTTTTGAAAAATCCGGTTTTCCTCCCCCTTTCTTTTTTTCCAACGGAAACCCCCCGGAAAAGCCCCCCTTGGGAGAGTTATATTCCATTCTGTTTCCCCCGGTATATCTTACGTTATTTAATTAATTTCCCCAAAAAACCCCCCTGCCCCGAACACTGGGCCAAAACAATGAAAAAAACACACGAAGAAATCACACTATTTACCAAAATGCCAATTTACACGAATTTTTTTAAAAAATTAGGTTGAGTTTTTTTTGGATAGGGGGGTGGCCCCTCTTTCCCCTTGGGTAAAAACACAGAAAAATAAAAATTATGACCTTTAATTTTAAATTTACTTTTTTTTTTTCCCCCAAAAAAATGGAAAAAAAAAAAAAACTGGGTGGGGGGGGGAGGAAAAAAAAAAAAAACAATTACCCAATGTATATAACCCCCCACATACAGACGTTTCCCTAAATAGTGGAGGGGAAATTTTCCTCTCTAGCCCCAGTTTAAATTATTTAACCTTAAAAAAACGAAAAAGCGGTTTAATATATATTTTAAATCCCCCCCCCTAAATTTTTCCACAAAAGGAAAAATGGGGGGAAAAAACCACCTTGCCCCCCCAAACAGCCCCCCCGGCAAAAATCCCTTTGTTCCCAAAAAATGAAACTTAACCCAAAATAAACGAAATACCGTTTTTTTCCCAGAAAAAAAGAAGGTAAAAAAAAAGGAAAAACCCATCCCCAGGAGCATTTTAACAGGGTTTTTTTTGGGGATAGGGAAAACCAATCCCCCACACCCCCGGTCACTCCCCCGAACAAAACCCCCCTAATTCCCACACCCAATGGGCCCCGGAGAAAAAAAAAACCCTTAATTTTTTTTCCCCCCCTTGTTTGGGGGGAAATTTTTTTATTCTTAAATCTAGAGTTTTACCCAACAATCCCCCAAAGAAAAACAATGAGGAAAAACCACATTGGGAAAAAAACCCCAACATATAACGTTCCAACCACAAAGAAAGAAAAATTTTTCCCCAACATTTCCCACAAAACGAGGTTTTTATATATTTATTGAAAAAAAGAAATATTGTTATTTTTTTTTTTTTTTTCCCAAATACAAAAAAATGGGGATTGGGGGTTGGGCCCCAAAAAAAAGAAACTTTTTTTATTTTGATCCGCTTCTCCTTTTTTTGGTTTTATCTTTTGAAAACAAGAAGGGAAACCTAAATTTTCCCGAAAATACAAGGACCCTATTTTTTTTTTAAAAAAAACAAAAATCTTCATTTGACACCATTTGGTTAGGGGTTTTTAAAATATAAAAAAACCCGGAGTTAAAGGTAAGTGGGGGTTTTCCCCCCCTATTTATGTTGTATAAAACCCCATATATTTATAAATCTAACCTAAAAATTTTGGGAAATTATAAAACCTTTGAAAAAAAAAATTTTGGTTACGTATTAACAGTAGGTTTTTCCGGGGGGGGTAAGATTTTATTTATTTGGAAAAAAAAAATAATTTATTCCCTTTAATTTTTCCGTAAAATGGGGGGGCCGTAATTTATATTAAAATTTTGGTTGGCCCCACCTTTCTTGTAATAATATAAATATTTAATTATGAATAATTACTATTTTACAATTTATATTATAAAATATATATTTATAATTAAATAATTAAATAAAATTAAAGATATAGTAGTCATCAACGCAAGTTTCTCTATAAAAAATAATAAATACTTATATTATTTTTAATTTTTAAAATTATTAGTTAATACATTTTAAATTTATAAATTAATATTTATTTTAAAAAATTTTTTTATAATTTTGTTAATCTAATAATTATTTTATTAATAAATAATTTATTTATTTAATAATTTTTTAATTTATCTACTTTTCAAAGGTTTCATTAAATAAGGCAAAATAAACCTAAAAAACTAAAAATTTATTATATAATAATAATTAATAAAAAAAAGTTACCAAAACAAATTAGTTCCTTAACAAAAGTTTTTTATTTAGAAAAAAATTTAATAAAAATTCTTCCAAAAAAAAAATAAATCACCCCCAACCCTTTTCCTAGAATATTAAAGTATTTTAAAGCTACCCGGGGTTATTTGGGAGTTGTGGAAAAAAAAATTATTGGTTTTTCCCAAATAAATTTCATTAAATTTAAATAACTTTTTCTAAAATACTTTTAAATAGAAAAAATTTTTTTTAAATAACAAACCTACCATTAATAACATAATTAACGCTTTCTAACACATTAAAAAGCCGTGTTAAAAAAAAAAAATTTATTTATTATGTTTATTACCATTTCCTAAAACTTAATTATTTTTTTAAAATTTTATAATTTTTAATGCCCAAATTTTTATATTAAAAACCTGATCTAACTTATTTTCCATCCTAAACATTAAAATTATCAAAATTTAAAAACTAGGTACAATTTTATTTTATTTAAGAAAAAAGACGAAATGAGAAATTAACGAAAGGATAAATAGTTATTGGGTTTTTTTAGTTCCGGCCCCACCACCCCCCCGAAACCCCGGGAAACTTTTTCCCCAAAAAAATCCCCCAGAAAGGGTTTTCCCCCCCGGGCCCCGGAAAAAGTTTTCCCACCCCCATTCGGGGGGATAAAAACCTGGTTTTCCCGGTTTACAAATCCCCCCTCTTTAATAATATTTAAAAATTATATAAACATTCAAATGAATTTCTATTTGAGAAATTATAAAAAATATTATTTATTTTGGTGTATAAACTAATTATATAAAAGTAAATATAAATCATATAAATATTAAAAAATATAATTAAATTAATAAAATTAAATATAAAATTACACAAATAAATATTTATAATAATTTAATCTTTGATATATTAAAAAAAATATAATATATAAAATAAATATATAAAAATAAATTTAAATAATAATTAATTTTAATATAAATTATATTTTATAAAAAGTTAATATAAATAAACATTAATTTATATATAATAAAGAATAATCTATAAAAAAATAATTAATTATTAAAAAACTTAATATATCTTTAATTTAATATATTATTAAATTAATATATAAATAAATTATTTACAAAAAACCAGAAAAAAAAATTTTCCCCAAGGAAAAAAACATAAGACCAAAACCCCATAAATTATAATTAAAAAAATTAATTATATTAATTTAACTAATTTATAAAAATTAATTTAAATAAAATCTATTTAATTAATATAAATATTAAATATTTATATAAAAATTATTTAAATTAATAATATTATATTATAAAAATGTAATAATAAAATTATAATAATAAAATATTATTATTAAGTTTATAATATGTTTCATTTATAATATAATATAAATTTTATATATAAATAAATTATAAAAACAAATTTATTATATAAATCATTATATAAACAGTAAAAATTATTTAATAATATATATAAATAATATTTGGATTAAGATAAAATTAACTATATAATATATATATTGAAAAAATAAAATAAAATATATAAATAAATATTTTATATTTATGAAATATATAAAAGATGAAAATTAATTAAAATTAAATTATATATAATAAATATTGAATATAATTAATTATATTATAAAAGTATATATAATTAAATAAAATATTATATAAAATAATTAATTATTAATAATATAAAATAATATATTTTTCTTATATTTTTCAATTTAAATGCGTCAAATATAAACATAATAAAAATATATTTAAGTCAATTCTGACAAAGGCAAGAGAATAATAATGAGAATATGCAATACATTATCTTAGTTTAAAATGATTTTTATTTATAATATATATATACATTTTTAACAAATTAAATCAAGAAGATTATTAATATTTTATAAGATTTATAAAATATAAAAAAAATGATAGTAAGATGAGAAAGCATATATTAATATAAAGGAAAAAGTGTGAAAAGAAGAGAAAGAGGGAAAAGAAAGAGAGGAGGAGAAGAAGAAAGAGAGAGAAGAAAGGGAAAGGAGGCTTTTAAAAATCCCCCTAAAGCGGAATTGAAGGGGAATTTTTTAACCCTCTTCCCTATGTTTGCCCCAAAATTTTATAGGGTTTTGTTTGGGGATAAGAAAGAAATGGGCCCCATCCCAACATGACCAAAAAAAACCCCCGAAAAATGCCAAAATTTAATAAGTTTTTCCGCCCCCTCCCTTAGCCCTCAAAAAATATCCCACAAACCTTTTATTCCCTTTTTTTGGCAAAAAAGGAGTAGACAATTTCCGCGAAATCCAATTATTTTATTTATTCAATTTTTCAAGTCAAAATAGCTTAAAATTTGAACTATACAAACGAATGGCATCTAACCAATGAACTTTTATTTTTTGATAACTGCTACCAATTCTCAGAAATCACCATTGCAACAGTTCATTTGCAAGTCACAAATGAAATTCATAAAAATCTTATTTACTATTCATTCGATCAATATGACATTTTCACAGTATGTATAATTAAACGAGACACACACATTTGTATTTAGATCTATTTTTGTATACATAACTGCTACTTCGCTGTTGAAATTTGAAATTTTCCCCATGAATAACGACACAATGGTTGGGTGTACAAAACAATATTCTAAATATAAGACTTTCATCTTGCCTAATAATAAAAGCACCAAGTAGTTCAAATGGATCGGATGTAGTAAAAAATTATCGCAACTTTCACTTTTTCAAAATTATTTTTTTAAAAGTGAAAACATCACAAATAACTTTTTTCCTCTATACTTAACCTTTTTGCCGCTATTTACTTCATATATATTAAAAAGAAAAACTGCCTCTATTTGAAAAGCTTGGTATCCCTAAAGTATATGTCAGAATTGATGATACAATGTTTTCAGTTTCAGAACTTTCAAAATATCAAAATGAAGAGAAATCTCTCAATTAAACACTGAAAATTGAATATGCAAGAACAATCTTATTATATATATTATATATTATATATTATATAATATATATACTATATAAAAGAACTGGGTCCTTGTGCTACTCAGGCCCATCCCCACTAAAAAATATACACCCTTATAAATCAAAAACTACAAGTCATAGAGTTCTAAAATTTTGCACCATGGAGTCAGGCACCAAAAAGAACCTTATGCACCAATTTTTATCACAATTGAAGAGGTGATGGTGTAAGGGGCGTGGTGATTTGTCAGAGATTGACCCTTTAAATAATTTTTTAATATATACTACATTGTAACATAAATAAACTAGGACACCGGAACCTTTAAATCTTTTGCCAGTTTTTGCCAATATTTAAAATTATCATTTGTAGTTTTAATATGGAGAATTTGGTATTAACGCCCATCAGGGGCGTAGCCAGGGGGGGGGCTGGAGGGGGCTGCAGCCCCCCCGAAATTTTCGACAGTGAAATTTTCAAGCAGAAACAGAATAGAAACATATAATATATATATTATAATTATCTATATATATTATATATTTTATATATATATATTATATATATATATATTATATATAATATAGATATATATATATTATAGTAATATATATATATATATATATATATTATTAGTATATTAATATTATTATATTATATATATATATAAGATAATATTGAAGCTCTTATTCAGAAAAAAAATTCGAAAGCATAGACAAACAACTGGACACACTCAAAATAAGAAAATGTGAAGGAAAATAGAGGAAAAACTGTAGCAATAATATTTAAAACTATACACGTTATCGCGGCCACAAGGTCCTTGCATTTTTAAGGGGCTCAGTGACTATGGACGTTTAAATAATCAACTCCATCGGTAAAATGACGACGAAAATTTTTAGAAGCTTTTCTTTATTACAACCAAATGGACTAATGAACCAGGTTTTGAAGAACCCTTACTTCTATCGCCAAAATTCAATGTATACGGTCCGATGATACAGATAAAAATCATACAGTCCATTTAGTCCGCTTATACAAAGGAAAATAGTGGAAGAAGTTTATAAAAACAAATTTTTTTCAGTATTAGCTGATGAAACAACGGATATTCCCAAACAGAACAGTTTTTCACTTTGTGTATGGTAGGCGATTGGTGGTGATGGAGGCGATTATGCTTTTACTTAAGAGGGAATTTTTTATCATTTGATCCGTTTTATGGATATCCCTCAGGGAACGCATTGGCAAATGTAATTTTGGAGAGACTCGGCTATCTTGGTTTTAAAAACTCGAAAATTTAGAGGCCATGGATATGAAATGAGGCCTCTTCCATGAGAGGTCGTAATTCGAGGAGTGGCAATCTGTTATCGAATGAGTATCCTAAAGCTTAAATACATCACATGTGTAGCACTTGTTTAAATCTATGTCTCTCAGACTCTTCTTAAATTCAGGCAATTCGAAACGTCTTTCCATTTATCTTTTTTGAAGTCACCATTTTTGTGGTGAATTTGGCCCGAAGGGCACTAACTCCTGAAGAATAAAATAAAAGAGTTTTCTAGTAAACAAAATAACAAGAGGATCAAAAGATGTGCGAGACCAGAATGGTGTGAACGGAATGAAGCGGTTTTCCTTTTTAAAGAGACTTGACCATAGCTTGTCGGTCATTGGAGAAATTAAACGAATGGCGATCTGGTGCATTATCACAGAGCTACTTGTGTTAATTCCATCAGTAATTGAATTTAAGTAATAACATTATACGTTTAAGTAATTCCTTGGAATAACCTACACCTTGTCAAAATCAGTTACAGAGTGTCCATGGACATTGTCAGTGCAATAAACTTTAGTGAAAGACATTTTTCAACTTCTCGAAAAAGATATGACAAAATGCGACACAGAGTTTTAAAACCATATTCCACCAAAGCTAAAATGTGATGCGACAGGCTTAGGTATTAAATAACAATCCAAGAACTACGCAAATTTCCAGCAACATCGTTGTAATGTGGCCTACAGTCAGCTCCTGAATCATAGTAACCGCATCTCAGTTTTTATTCCGTTTATTGATGATCTGATTTTTCTTGTGACTGATCGATTTCCTCTCGCATGAACCAACTATCATTCAAGTTCAGTATAGTGCATGTACCTATAAAACATATTAAAAAAAGCATCCTCTTTTTTATAAAGACGACCTTCAGACCTCACGAGGATTCACTAAAAGGAGAGGGGTGTCTCTGGCAGCGTAAATGGCTGCTAGAAAATGAAAAACCAAAAACTGGGATCGGTGCTTTGGCTAAGTGTGACAAGAGGAGGTTTCCTAACATTGCTACTCTCCTGAATATCTTAGCAGTATTTCTTGTATCCACCGCAACAGTGAAAAAAACTTTTCGACATTAGGAGTCTGAAAACGTATTTACGGAAAAGTGTTGGAGAGGATGGCATAACATGCGGTCTTCCTTACTGTCAAAATCATCGAGATCTCAGCACAGAAGTCAGCAATGAAAATATTTTGAATCACCTCAGTCAAAAAGCAAGGAAACTGAAATTGACTTATAAAACGATGGTAAGTTCTTATGAGAATTATATATATATATATATATATATATATATATATATATATATATATATATATATATATATATATATATATATATATTATATATATATATATAATATATATATATATATATATATAATATTAATATATTATATTACTAGTATTATATATATTATATTATATAATATATATATATAATATATATATATCTTATTCACTATATAATATATATTAATATTATATATATATAATATATTACTATATATATAATTTCATTTGAAATGTAACCACTTGCGAAAGTCGCAGCCCCCCCCGAAAAAAATTCCTGGCTACGGGCCTGGCTAGTATCAGCTATACATTTCGCGTATGAATTATTTCAATGACAGCATATAGTGAATAGTCATGCAGTTATGCATATACTTGTTATTTAATTATCACTTCTAGTAGCCCCCAGACATCTGCATACATTTAACAGTAACTCTTTGTATTAAATATCTTAACCCAAGATGCATGGAATAACTATATGATTATTTGTGTTGGTGACTGTTGAAGTATTAAATAGGGTTAATAATAATAATAATAATAAAAATAAAAGTTTTATTTTTAACTTCCAATTCTCGAAATATTTTCTCCTGATTTTCATTTAATTTTCTTAATAATAGTCTAGAAAATAGTTTGCAAAGAAAGCAATGAGGCATATTTATATTTATATTTTCTGACCAAGTTTCGTCCGAACCTCGGACATCTTCAGAGTTTCGATTCTAACATTTGAATGAATTATATAATACAAGATTTAAAAAATTAAAATTACAAATTAGATTTTAGATTTTAGCTTTCATATATTTAATTTAAGTGACAATACGTTGAACTTTGTTAATGTCTGGTTTTAGATGTTTTATGTAATATGAAAATAGCTGAGGCTTATTACATAAAACATCTAAAACCAGACATTAACATAAAGATAAAAAAGTTTGTCACTTAAATTAATATAAATATGAAAGCTAAAATCTAAAATCTAATTTGTATTTTTAATTTTTTAAATCTTGTATTATATAATTCATTCAAATGTTAGAATCGAAACTCTGAAGATGTCCGAGGTTTATGGAAGAAACCGGTCAGAAACTAATAAATATAAATATGCCTCTTGCTTTCTTTGCAAACTATTTTCTAGACTAGTATTAAGAAAATTAAATGAAAATCAGGAGAAAATATTTAGAGAATTGGAAGTTAAAAGTAAAACTTATACCATATTAAAACAAAAGCTGACAGAATTTCTAAATAATAATTAATGCATTTCCCCCGCTAAAAAATTATTTAGTTTAAAAGAATAAAATGGTTCACGAATGTATGAACAAAAACTTATTAAATAATTTTTATTAATATTATAGTTATAATATTTTTTTAACTTTTTTTGTTCATACATTCGTGCAACATTTTTTATTTTTAAAAGAAAAAGTTGCATGAAATAATAATAATAAAAAGTAATACTTAATATTATTATTATTATTATTATTATTATTATTATTATTATTATTATTATTATTATTATTATTATTATTATTATTATTATTATTACTAACCCTGGTTAATACTTCAACAGACACCAACACAAATAATCATATAGTTATTCCATGCATCTTGAGTTAAGATATTTAAAATTTTAATATCGTGTACAGGAAAAAGATTTCAACATTTGGAGCTTAGATATAAACTTTTGTATTGGAGCCACAATGTGTATAACAAAATTAAGATAGCTGCCTCTCTAAAGGGAAATGTTTATGGAAGATTGTGAAAATTTTTTTTATTGACATCAAGAATCCAATTATAGGGCATCTTACCAAGCTCAGGAAGTGGTTCTCTGATAACTTTCAAGAGCTTGATTCAATACTTTCAATTGGGTTGTGTGAATCCCAAAAAATGTGAAATGGCTGATATGCCATAAGAGCCTGGCAGAACGGCAGAGGCCCTTCTTTAAACTTCTTCCAATCATTTAATTTTGGAAGCAAGGCAGATTTTTTTCATTTTTTTTCAAAATTTTATTCTGAAAATCTTTCAAAATTGCATATGATGAAACTTTCAAAAAAAAAAAAAAATTTGAAATAAAGATATAATTCATTTTACTTTTGGACATATTTTTAGCTTTTAGTTTCAAAATATATATATATATATATACTATATTATATATATATATATATATATATATATATATATTATATATATATATATATATATATATATATATATATTATATATATATATATATATATTATATATATATATATATATATATATATATATAATAATATATTATATATATATATATTATTAAGTGATGGGACATGACATCCGCTATTTGGCGGAACATCCGAATCTAAATTGGACATCCGCATCCGCATCCTCTTTTTAAAAATGAGGATGTTGAGGATGTTTTCTACATTTGATTAAATGCATATAAAATAAATATTATTTGTCATCTTTATCATTTAAGTTTATGGGAATAATTGTAATTTTGAATTTCGATTTATATATATTGTAATATCCTAATATTTGGGATCTTGTTCTTGTTTCAGTTAATTCACTACTTCTATTGAATGATTGTTAGTACAAAAATACACTTATGATGATTTTTATGTTGTGAAGATTTTCTATAATATTGAGATACAGAGCTACAACTTCTGACGAATTATTCCTTTTTCTTTGGAAGATTGTGTAAAGTAGATGAATCACCATTTCCACTAAACGGTAGGAAGGGTTATATAAATCTTGTTTCTTTGGAGCATTGGTCAGTACTAGCAATTTAATTGGCCTATATTTTATTATTATTTTAGATCTGTCTATCATCATCTGCCCAATTCCACCATCTTGAATTGTAAAAGGGAAAAGTTTTATAATTACATAACACCTCTGTATAGTCAGGGGTAAGTGCTATTCTCACAGTATATTTAATATTCTTTACATTATTCTTTCTTTTACATACTTGAATTAAAATATACCTATGTCTTATATGTCTTAAAATCATAATATAATAATTAAGAGTATGGTAAGTTAAACTGATTATATGTACTCCCCCATGGAAATCTTAGGCGGCATGCCTAGGTGTGAGAAGAATTGATAAATGAGAAATGAACATCTTAGAAGAGTTGTGTGGTGTGAGAAGAGTAAACGAAAGAATAAATGAAAGTATGTTGCAGATGGTTTAGTCATGTGGAGAGGATGAATGATAGTTCGTTTTAAGCGTTATGTATTGTGGCGAGTGTGTTGGAAACCGACTGGCTGGGAGATCAAAGAAAAAGTGGATTGGAGAGAAATGTGAGTTTGGCAAGAGGCGAGAAGAAAGGTTGCTATTAGAGAGAATGGCGGGGTTTTGTGGGGGGTATGGTTGTGGCCCACCTCGTCAAGGGATGAACTCTTACACTGATGATTTACCATAGTGAAGGTCTGTCGCAGTCCGTGAAGGTATAGGGTGGATTTTCTGACTGCCATGAGTTCTCACTAATTAATGTACAGGTGGGCTTTCTTTTGACTTTTGTCATATTCTTTCTACTGCTTTTCTTTTCTGATGCATGTTACGCACCTAACCATCCAGTCTGGGGAGAAAAGGTGATGAGGAATATATACTATATATAGTATATATATATATATATATATATATATATATATAGATTATATATATATATATATATATATATATATATATATATATATATATATTATATATATATATATATTATATATATATATATATATATATATATATATATATATATAAAAATAATAATAATAATCATCAGATCATGTGAAATGTAATAATAATATGCCCTAGAGCACTAATAAAATTTTATTTTAACTAAACTCTACTTTATATTTTGCATACCTCTTTAACATTATTGTATTTACTGTATTTTAATGCTAAAATACCCTAAAAAAGACTTGAATATATATGAAAAAAAAAGTAATTTAAAAAAAAAAACAAAAAAAAACAAATTTTGGCCTTTGGTTTTTTTTTTTAAAAAAAACGAACACGTTTTTTTTTTAATCCCAACCCCTTATATATATATATATATATATATATTTACTATATTATATATATATATATATTATATATATATATAATATATAATCTTATAATATATATATATATATATATATATATATATATTATATATATATTATTAATTATATATTGTATATTTTAAACTAAAATTCTAGGTGGATGAAATTGTTTGATTCTCAAGTCATCGGGATTCACGAGTCTTATGAAAGACTGTAATATTTATGTGAAATTTTTTTCCATCAACCTCATTTTTATGAAAGGTACCGAATTATATATATAATATATATTATATATATATATATATATATTTATATATCAATTATATATATATTATTAAATATATCTATATATATAATAATATATATATATATATTATATATATATATATATTATATATATATAATATATATATATTATATTTTGGGGGCGTAGGCAGGCATTTCATAGGGGGGTCAAGTTGAGTGATAATAATATATTATATAATTATATATATATATATATATATATATATATATAATATATATATATATTATTATATATATATATATATATATATATATATATATAATATATATATATATAATATATATGTGTGTGTGTGGGGGTTTTTTGTGGTGTGTGTGTGTGTGTCGCAAGGTTTGATTTATGGGTTATATCACATGATAAAAAAGTTGCTTCGGTTATAAAATAAATAAAATAACAAGTCTACAACAGTTGTAATTAAAAAATTTTGTGTCATGAGGTGAGTAAAAATAAAAATACCTATTTGAGAAACGTAAAGTAATATTTATTGTGGTTGGCTAGTACCGAGTCCTGAGTGGTAACTATATTAAATCTAAACTAGCATTAGACGCCTAGGATTTTAGGAATTTCGCAATTACATTTGCTTCCAATTCGTTCATTTTTTATTTACTAATATTGAATACTCTTCCTACATAGTCCATTAAGCTGTCTTATCATTGTATTTCTTAGGCTCTTTATTCTCGCAGAGTGTTTGAAAAGACCTTTCGATAGTACTGTTGAACCCGAATCGCACCATTGCAATTACTATGAAGCTTTTTTGATTTGACGGAAAAAAGGGGTTTTCTCTGCTTTAATAAGTTCAGTTAAGTTCCAAATCTTTCAACTTTAGCTTATCCATTTTTTATCTAGCCAAAGGTATACCATAGTCAGTTTTCGGTTGTTTTTTGACATTAAGATCATAACTCTGAAAACATTTACTTAATCCACGCAAACTGTAAGGGAGATCATAAGAAACGGATGCAAATGAAAGAGATGAAATGCTGGCACGGAAAATCTAGTCTCTTAAGAGGATGAAAGTGAGTCAAGATAAGGCACAGGTACAGAACGCTTCCAATATCAGCAGAAGTTTCAGCAGGGTGATTTGCTTTATGTTGTTGGATTGTACTTTCTAGGTGGTGCAAGTTTTACTAAGCTCAGCAGTAATAACATTGGCGGATACGAGCAGATCAGCAAATTTTTTTTTTTTTTTATTTTTTTTTTTTTTATTTGATCAGCAGTTTTGCATTGGTCTTTGACAACCTTTCAAAATTCTTTGGATATGAATCAGAGTACTGCTTAAGGTAAATATTTTTTTGTTTGAATAATGTTACCACTGGTTCAAATCTAAAGCAAATATTTTGGTTATTTACGGAAGAAGGTAATAATGCAATTGTTTTGTTGCGAACAGAATAAATAGAAAAGCTGGTTTTTCTTGTTTGATTGGTTTGCTTCAACAATTTTATCATATTTGTAATGGCAAAATAAGCATTGCTATGATATGTTTGAGTCCAACGGGTTTCCAGCCAGGTTTAGGCAAGTTGGGATGTATTTGCTTTTTAGGTTTTAGTCTTGAAAAAGTTAGTCCTTTTTATTGTGGTAAATCGAGTAATTCAAATTTCCGGAAATACATGTTTAAGGCTTGCATTAATGACAAATTAAAGGGCCGATGGCATTTAGACACAGTGAACATATAATTTTTTTTCAATATTTTTCCCGCGTTTCTTTTGAACCCTATGTTTTATCCTGATAATGCTGCGCAGCTTTCATACTCCTGACCAACGTATAGACTCTGCTTCAAACCTTTTCTAAAACCAAATCAATCTTTCTGGCAATGGTTCAAGAACTTCAAATCCCAGAAATTCTTCTCGAACAGCCATTTTTTAAGATCGAAAAACCTTAATCCTATAGATAATTATTCGTTGCCTGACAAATCCGCAGTTTCATCTGCCAATATGGAGTAGATACAAAAATTTTGTTACAACCGCGACAAACATGTTTTTTATGATAATTCCACACAAATTGATCAGTTCATTTTGAATCATCGGAAACTTCCAGACGGGATTCTTCTGTCCTTGAATATGTTCTTTCAATTACACATCACCGCATTCTATTCGCAGCTTAATCAGATCTTCAAAAATTCCCTCATGCAGGTCTTATACCTCTTAAAAATAGTCTGGGTTTTCGGGCGAAAATTAAATGGTCTTAGCAAACATCTGCTGTATTTTTTATTTTCTGCAAATTATTTTTTGATGTGTTGTCTGCAGCTGAATTCAACGGGTACGCTTTCAGTGATTGATTTAACAGCTTTGGCAGCCGCCAAATGCTATCGACATACTGAGAGTTCTAGCGGAGAATAATGTCAGAAGAAGCCAGCTGTATAAAAAAGCAAAAAGCTAGTTGACTTTAAGCCAATATGAAAAGGAAAACACATTAAAACTTTAGAAAAAATTATATAATACTTTAATTAATTTAGTAATTACTACTTTCATTATCTTCGTTGATGTATTTTTTTTTCAGTTTTTCACTAATAAACCCTTAAAACGTCGTCTGACAAACATATAAGGGTTCATAATTTTTTTTTCCGCCAAGATATATGGGGGGGCAAGTGCTCCACCCTACCTACGCCATATATATATATATATATAATATATATATATTAATATATATATATATATATATATATATAGTATATATATATTATATATATATATATATATATATATATATATAGTATTATATATATATATATATCTTCTTTTATCTTCCTCTTTGCCCCAAGACTGGGGGTATGGTGCGTGTCATGCTGGAAAGAAAAGCAGTAGAGAATGAAAAAGTCAAAAAGAAAGCCAGCTTACCCCCCTCTGTACCATTAATTAGTGAGACTCGTCACAGACAGAAAATCCACCTAGAGCTTCATGGGATACGGACGGACCCTCACTATGGTAAATCGTACAATGTAGGGTTCATCCCTTGGCCCAGGTGGGCCACAACCATGCCCCCATACAAAACCCCGCCATTCTCTCCTATCAATGCACCTTTATTTCGCCTCTGCCAAACTCACTTTCTCTCCCTTCAGACATTCGTTCACCGACTCAATCCACTTTCTCTTCGGTCCCCCAGCCGGTCGGTTCCAAACACACTCTCCACTATAAAAATTCCGCTTTTTTAAAACCAAAAACCGACTACATTCATCCTTTCCACATGATCCAACCATCTCAACGATACCTTAAAATTTATTCTCTCATTTACCCATTTCTTCACACCACAACTCTCTAATCGCTTCATTCTCATTTTATTAATTCTTTTCACACCTAGCACGCCCCTAAGATTTGTCCATCTGAACACATGAACTTAGATCTTATACTTCTTATTCCAGACCATAGTCTCACTACCATACAATTACACAGGTAACAACATACCCTCATGTAAGACTCTAGCGCACTCAAGACTTAGTCCCTTTACATTCACCAACGATTTAATTGCACCAGCACCTTTCCTGCCATTCACAATTTCCTACTACACTCCTGCATCATCCGTTTCCTTCTCATCCAACAAATACCCTAAATATTTAAACCAGACACTTGCTCCAGCTGCTCATCACCTACATAAACTTCACACTGAGGACTGTCCTCACTCACAACCAATAAACTTTACTTTTATCTACGTTTACTTTCAACCCCTCCCTTTACATACCCTGCAATCTCTCTACCAATCCTCTCAACTCTTTCTTCAGATTCGCCACACAGAACAAAATCATCCGCATATAATGAGGTTAAGGGCAACCTCCACTCCTGTCCATTCTCCATCATTCTACACCATTTCCTGCCATCCCCCACCTTCGAATTCTTTCCAATAACCCCATCCATATACACATTGGAATAACCAAGGAGACAAACACAACCCTGTCTCACTCCGCTATTAATCCTAAACCAATCACCATTGACACCATTTATTCTTACACACGCTTCACTATCGTCATACATACTTTTGATTCCTTCAGAAGCCTACCACCCAATACCATATATATAATATATATATATATATATATATATATATTTATATAATATATATAATATATATATATATATATATATATATAATATATATATATAATATATATTATATATATATATATTAAATATATATATATTATACGTAATATATATTAGATATATATATATATATATATAATATATATATATATATTATATATATAGTATATATATATAAATATATATATATATATATATATTATTATATTAATTTTATATTTTTACATCCCCTCCTAGATTAGCGCTTGCAAGGAGCGGTGGTATTTAATCTGTAATCATATAATATATATATATATATATATATATATATATATATATATATATATTTATATATATATATATATATATATATATATATATATATATATATATATATATATATATATATATATATATATATATATATATATATATATATATATATATATATAAACTTAACCTTCTTCTACCTTCTATCCCCAGATTGGGGTGAGGTGCTTACCATGCACCGGAACAGTAGAAGAACAAAACGCGAGTAGAAAAGAAAGCCCCCCCCCCTTTATACCTTTAAGTGAGAACTCGTCGCATTCTGAAAATCTCCGACAGCTCCTCACTGTGGTATCTCGTCCATGTGGGGTTCGTCCCCTGGGCAAAGCCCACAACGCATACCCCCTCACAAACACTCCGCCATTCACTCCTGTTATTCACTTCTATTCTTGCCTCTTCCAAACTCATATTCCTCCCCTTCAGGCATTCCTTTACTGACTCTATGCACTTTTTTTTTGTCTCTCAGTCGGTTGATTCCCAGCACAGTCACCGCTATACATCCCCTTAACCAACCGACTATCATCCATCTTTTCCACATGACCAAACCAACTCAATGTACTCTCGTTTATTCTCTCATTTACGCCTTTCTTCACATCACACAACTCGCTAATGCGTTCATTCCTTATTTTATCAATTCTTCACACACCTTGCTCACCCCTAAGATTGTCCATCTGAACAAATTGTACCTTAGATCTAAACCTCTTATTCCAGACCATACTTTCACAACTATACATTAACAAGTAACAACATATAATCATGAAAAACCCTATCGCCACTACAAGACTTAGTCTCTTTAACATTCACCAAATGATTTAATTGCACCAACCACAACCTTCCTACCATTCACAGCTTTCCCTCCTACAAAACTCTGCATCATCCGCGTTCCTTTTCATCCATCATATATCCTGAATATTTAAACTCTGATACATGTTCCAGTTGCTTACCATCTAACATTTCACACCGTGGACTCTCTTCGCTCAATACCATCACCTTACTCTTATCTACATTTACTTTGAAACCTCTCTTTCTTTTTACACACTCCCAAACCCCTCTACCAATCCTCTCAACCTCTCCTCAGATTCACCACATAAAACCAAATTATCTGCACACAATAAGCAGGTCACCCTTTGATCTTTTTTATTCTCCATCATGCTAACACCTTTCCCTAACACCCCTATCTCTAATTCTTTTATCACCAAATCTGTATACAAAATAAATAACCATGGAGACCCCATATCCCTGCCTTACATCACTATTAATTTCAAACCATTCACTTTCCAAGCCATTTATTCTTGCAAATGCTTTCTATCGACATACGTACTCGTGATTCCATTCAGAAGCCTACCATCAATACAATATATCATTAACGTCTGCTACATAGCTTTGTTACTACTCCTAGCATACGACTATTGCAAGTCCATGAAACAATTTTTTTTCCTTTTATTTCCTCATTCATTTGCTTTTTATGCGAAAATTTAATCTTCACATAATCTACCACTTCTTAGTGCACCTTGTTCATCAGTTCCTCAATCACTCCGCACTTTTTCAACCAAAATACAAGCTTATATCTTTCCTACAATACTCAAAAAAACTAATTCCTTTATAGTTCCTTATCTTCCTTACTCTTATATAAGTACCATTACTGCTTTATTCCAATAATTCGGACCTATACCCCCACATATGATTTAATTTTAAGAGCAATTAATTTTTTTTTCACTTTTAAGCCTAGATGTAATAGATTCGTACGGAAATATATTTTTAGGTAGTACCCAAGATAATTTTGTGACCACTGGTTTAGACCATGCCTAATTAATATGATTAGGTCAGTAAAATATAATTTCCCTTTAAATGAAATTATAAAAAGTGAACAAGCGCTGGTAAAAGTTATTTTGTTTAATTATTTTAAAGTTTAAGTGAATTTCAAAATAAATAAATACGGTATAATATATATAAAAAAATTTAAACAACTAATACTATGAAAGGAAGATAAAAAAATAAAAAATAAAAAATAAAGAAAATATATATATATATATATATGTAATATATATATTAGTATATATAATATATATATTATATATATATATATATTATATATATATATATATATATATATATATATATATTAATATATATATATATTATATTATATATAAATATATTTTGAAGGAAGGAGCAAATTGTGTAGTAGTGCAGAAGGAAGTGGTGGTTGGGATTTGCTACAAGTAGGAAGTAAGAATGGTTAAACGCGAATGGTGGAATGAAAGAGGTGATGAATAGGCGGTTAAAGGGTAACACCAAGAAGCAGTGGTTGAATGTACTAAAAGCATAATGATGAAGTTTCAAAAAGAAGATGGCTTGGAATTAATGATAAGGAGGAAAAAAGAATAACTCCAAGGTGCATACGAATGGGAGAAACAAGAGGTAATGAAACAGTTTTGGAAAGGAGGATGAATGAGGACATACAAGGGAATAGGAAGCTCTTCTGGAAGGAAGCGCGAAAGGTAAGAAGAGAATAAGGGGAATCTGCTAGAATAAATGATAGGGATGGTGCTTTTGTAACTGAATGAAATGGATGTGAGGTGAGTGTGGAAAGAACACTTCGAACAATTCTGCAACAATATTAACAGTAAAGATGAGGTGTTAGTGAATGTGTGTTGGTTTGATGGTGCAAGAAGGGAAAAAGGTATTTTGGGATGAGGTTATTAGTAGGAGGAGGTAATGGGTAATGTGAGAAAGTTGAAGAATGTAAAATCTGCAGGTATACGATGATTACTAGTGAAATGATCAAGAACGATGGCGAGATGGTGATTGATTGGCTTTGGAAGTTGTGTAATAACGCGTTTATTGGAGGGTATAGTTCCAAGGGATTGGTGGAGAGCGGTAATAGTACCCTTAAAGGGTAAGGGAGGAAAGGGGAATTGTAGAAATTTATAGGGGAATAAGTTTATGAGTGTTGTAGGGGAAGGTAATAAATGCTGGTATTTGGTTGAAAAGAGTGCGTGCGAGTGGATGAGGGGACTGGGTTGGTGAAGAACAAGGTGCGTTTAGGACTGGTAGGGTGTGTGTGTCAAATCTTTACATTGAAAACAAATGATTTGAGAAATGAGGGAGAAGAAGAATAAATTATATTTGGGTTTTATGGATTTCAACAGGATATGATATGAGTTATAGGGAAGCTTCTATGCAGTGTATTAGGTGATATATTGGTGTTGGTGGTAGGCTTCTGATGGAATGCAAAAGTATGTATGAACGATAGTGAAAGCGTGGTGTAGAATAATGGGTGTCAATGGTGATTGTTTAGGATTAATAGCGGAGTGAGACAGGTTTGTGTTATGTCTCCTTGGTTATTCAATGTGTAAATGGATGGGGTTATGAAAAGAATTAGAGGTGGGATTGGCAGGAAATGGTGTTAAAATGATGGATGAATGGAGAGGAGGTGGAGGGTGCCCTTAGCCTATTATATGCGGAATGATTTGTTCTGTGTGGCGAATCTGAAAGAGAGTTTGAGAGGATTGGTAAGAGAGATTTGGCAGGGTAATGTTAAAACGGAGGGGGTTTAAGTAAACGTATATAAAGAGTCAGGTTTGGTTGTGAGGAGGTACAGTCCCTGCAGTGTGAAGTTTATGTTAGATGGTGAGCAAGCTGGAACAAGTGTCCTGAGTTTAAATATTAGGGGTATGTGTTGGATGAGAAGGGAAGGATGATGCAGAGTGTAGTAGGAAGTGTGAATGGCAGGAAGGTTTGCTGGTGCAAATTAAATCGTTGTTAATGTAAAGGGACTAAGTCTTGAGTGCGCTAGAGTCTTAACATGAGGGTATGTTGTTACCTGTGTTATTGTATGGTAGTGAGAACTATGGTCTGGAATAAGAAGTATAGATCGAAAGTTAAAATTGGTTCAGATGGACAATCTTAGCGGCATGCTAGGTTGTGAAAAGAATTAATAAAATGAGGAATGAACGTATAGAGAGTTGTGGTGTGAAGAAATGGGTAAATGAGAGAATAATTTAAGGTATGTTGAGATGGTTTGGTCTGTGGAAAGGATGAATGATAGTCGGTGGTTAAGCGGATGTATAGTGGAGAAGTGTGTTGGAACCGACCGGCTGGGAGACGCGAAAAGAAAGGGATTGAATCTGTGAACGATGTCTGAGGAGAGAAATGTTAGTTGGCAGAGGCGAGAATAAAGGTGCATGTAGGAGAGAATGGCGGGGTTTTGTATGGGGGTAAGTGGTTGTGGCCCACCTGGGCCAAGGATGAACCTTACACGACGATTTACCATAGGTGAGGGGTCCGTCGCGTCCCATGAATGCGTCTAGGGTGGATTTTCTGTCTGTGACGAGTTTCACTACTAATTAATGGTACAGGGGGGCGTGTAAGGCCTAGGGTCTTCCTTTCGGACTTTTGTCATCATTCTTCTACTGCTTTTTCTTTTCCGATGCATGACAAATAAATTACCGGTATATTAAAAAAAAAACTAATTAAAGAAAATAAAAAAGATATATTTTTTGCCTGTATTGGTTATTCAATTTTTCGTTTTCTCATATATTTATTAGCTTTTGTATGTGAACATTAGCAATGAACTATAAAATTATTTTTAAAAAAATGAATTTTTCTTTTTCAGAAATGTTGGATGTGAGACAATGTGGAGAGGAAAAGAAAACCGAAAATATTAGAGCACATTATGTTGAGGATGTTTTCATTTTATATATTTTTTTTTTTTTAAATTTACTTAAATATTTTAAGATTGTTACTGATAATGCATATTTATATTATTATTATTATTATTATTATTATTATTATTATTATTATTATTATTATTATTATTTATTATTTTATTATGTATTATTATTATTATTATTATTATTATTCTATCTTTACCTATGACCCAAAATTGGGATGAGGTGAGCAGCATACACCGGAAAACAGATATTTAAATTGAAGAACATAAGGTAATTGTAAAGGAAGGCTACCCTCCCATTCCCATAAGTGCGAGTCATTCGCAGCAAAAAAAATCCTCCCTAAGATTTCACAACGCGATAGACCCCTACTGTGGTCTCTCGTCAATGTAAGGGTCTTCTTAAAGGCCGCTGCTGTTCGATATTTTTTTTTATATATAAGCAGAAAGACTTGGAAACTATTTTAGAACTTGCATCTCCACTGTCAACTCTTCTACTACAACAGAACAAAACCTAAGGGCGAATTATTAAACATTTCTTGAATTATTAGCATTGTACTTGTTATTTAAAATTTATTATTATTATTATTATTATTATTATTATTATTATTATTATTATTATTATTATTATTATTATTATTATTATTATTATTATTATTTTAATTTTAATTATTATTAGTCACTATTTATTTTTCCTAGTTATTTCAGTTAAGTTTGTTTGTTATAAATTTTGACTCGTTATGGAAATTTTGTAATAAAGTATGGTTTAAGTGGTCTAGTTAACATACCCTGTAATTTTTTTTACTGATCTTTGTTATTCATAAACATAAATAAAAATTCTTGTTAAAAATTATTGTTATAGTATTTATATATATATATATATTATATATATATATATATATATATATATATATATATATATATATATATATATATATATAATATAATATATATTATATACTAGTATAATATATATATATATATATATATAATATATATATATATATATTATATATATATATATAAATTTTTTGAGGAGAGCAGTAATAGCACACTTATATAAGGGTAAGGGAGATATGGGAACTGTAGGAATTATAGGGGAATTAGTTTTATTGAGTTTTGTAGGGAAAATATATGCTGGTATTTTAAGTCAAAAGAGTGGCGTCGAATGACTTGAAGGCTGATTGATGAAGAGCAAGGTGTGTTTTGGAGTGGGTAGAGGATGTGTGGATTCAAATCTTTTACATTGAAACAAGATTTAGAAAATGAGGGAGAAGAAGAAGAAATTGCATTTTTTAGGTTTTATGGATTTGCACAGGCGTATGATAGGATTAATAGGAAAGCTCTATGGCAGGTGTTAGTAATATATGGGTGTTGGTGTAGGCTTCTGAATGGAATTAAAAGTTGTATGACGGTAGTGAAGCGTGTATAAGAATAAATGGTGTCAAAAGTGATTGGTTTAATATTAAGTAGCGGAGTGAGGCAGGGATAATGTGTTATCTCCTTGGTTATTCAATTTGTTATAGGTTGGGGTTATGAAGAATAGAGATGGGGGGTGGAGGAAATGGTGTTAGAATGATGGGAATGGAGATGAGTGGAGGGATATTGCCGGATTAATTTGTTTTGTGTGGTGAATCTGGAGAGAGTTTGAGAGGATTGGTAGAGAGTTTTTGCAGGTGTAAAAAGAGGGGTTTAAAAGTAAACGTAGATAAGAGTAAGGTTATGGTTGTGGAGTGTCTGAGTTAAATATTTAGGATAATGTTGGATGAAATGGGACGAATGAATGCAGAGTGAGTAGGAAGTTTGTGAATGGCAGGAAGGTGGTTTGGTGCAATTAAATCGTGATGACGCTGCATC
>JABUQX010025566.1:0-10000 GCA_015478945.1 Trachelipus rathkii
GAAAGGAGGCGTGAATCAATGCCAGTAGTTTTGATTAGAATTGTTTGTTTTTTGACTTATCACTATCCTTCGTCTTTAACCAATTTTCCTTTTCTTCGATTCATAACGAGAATATTTTGATTTATTATAACGTGTTGTGGTGCTTCTTTTAACCTTTGGAAACAAATTATATTTGTCTTTTTAAAGGATTATTCGTGCCGGTGTTTGTGTATTACCATGCACTTCTGGTGATAACTAATGATGACTTATCTTCTTTATGGCTTCAAATGAATCTGGATCTTTACAACATGTTACCTAATTTTATTTCATTTTTCTTTTGCAAACTTAAGCTGTCACTCTTTGGCACAATATTTCTCATGACAACCCTCTTCAATTTCAGCCTAACAATTGCAACCACTGGGACATGATATCTGTAGAAGACTGATCCGGTATCAGCTAATAATTAAGTTTTGGTACATTTCATAAACGTTTACTTACTGTTTTTTTTTTTGTCTATTTGAGTTCGGCTTCTGTCCCCCGGAATTTTCCATATCCATAGATGCCTTGAATGTTGTTTAATCTAAATATTTACAATATATTGTTGCTCACTCCTCGTAAATGTAGTATTTTATCAATCTCTCCTCTGCTCAGTCATTGTTTTGCATTCAGACTTCTAAGGTCTCTTTCGTACTAACATACCTCTCTTCACGTTTCCATAGCAAAATTATTGGTAATAATCTAGATTAGCGTATTCTGACGAAATATCGATAGATTTCCGATAATCGTTTTTTTATTAATATCTTTCGCCCCCATGTAAAAGGACTAAAAAACCTTTGCCAAATCTCTCTCAAATATAAATATATTCCTTCTACCCGATTTCTTTTTTTTCATGTTCACAATTCGGTTTAGAGCTTAATTTAATAGTATTAGTTTAAGAATAAAGCGGAAATTAAGAGGCCTAAGCCGAGGCCTTGTTTACTTTAAAAAACTTAATCAATAACCTACTTATGTTTAGACCCAACGTAAACATGAATATAATGTATGAAAAAAATGAATAATCGTATATGCTGTCGTAAAAAGGATATTATCGTATATTAGAATGTGTGGTGCAATTCTAGTTATTTACGTAAACGGACATTTCCCATATCAAAATGAGTTAATACATATAAAAAATATAGATTATTTAACTAGGCCATAATCTTAGACATGAGTAAGACTAAAATTTCAATTTTACATTGTTTATGAAATATATGTACCATGCCTCCCGCTATAGAATTTTAGCTAGCTTACCCCGGTAGCTAATAGGTGAGCACTCGCCAACAAGTGAGGGTCCCAGGTTCGCACTGTCGAAGTTGGGAGATATGTGATGCCATTGCTTCCTTGGGCTTGCTCCGTCCCTGCTCGGAGATTAAATTGGTACACATCGCCTCGCTAGATTTGGGCTCTGCAGTGAGCGGTGGTGTTATCTGTATTCAAAAACATAAAATCTTTTATTTATGAAGGTTATAACCCATGTTTAAATCCACATCATTTTCTGCAGTTTCCCCTCCATCATGCATGAAAGTTCCTCCATTCAACATTTGTATAGAAACCGGACTATATGAACAAATTACTTCTCTTAAATTTAACAAATCCACACGTAGTCTCCTCATCTCTCTCAAAATAAAACGATCTAATTGATAATAACTAATTCATCGGAAATTAGTGTTGATATTAGCTTTAGCCCGAGCAAGACACAGTCGAGATGTTTAATTCTTAAATTGAGAATTAAGCAGATTTCCTTTCTCCAAGTTGTTTATTATTAATACGTAATCACCTCAATTGGGACTGAGGCAATAAGTCTGAGCCGGGGTGCAGGTCCCAATGTCGGAAACGGAGAGTCTGACCCGGTGCCGGTGCCGATCTCATAGCAAAAGTAGTTTTTATTATCAAATATTTTTCATATTTCTAATTATAAGTTGAAAATTTGGGTATTGACCCTGAATCAGGGCTGGGGCATTAGTTGGGTAATTTTAAAATGATGTTACCGGAGCTCCGTGCAATACCCGGCGTCTGGAGCATAATTAAAGCCAAGCATAAAATGAGAAGTTCCGACTCGATTAAGTCGTCATTTAATAGTGAAGTAGCAGGCTAGGTTAAGGTGAAGGAACCGCGACACTGACGACGTCAAGGAATGCAAATCTTAGCAACTGGAAATATATCCGCGCACGAAATGCGTGTTGGCATAATGCGATTGCTACGTAATTAAAATCACTTCACTATGACGAAAACTCGGTTCAAACCATCATTGCAACTCAAGGCCCTTCCAATACTTTACTTTGCCACTGAGCCACGGAAAATATATATATACACACACAAACGCTACATAGTATTTATAATACATATTTCTTATTATATATTATTATATATATATATATATATATCATATATATATATATATATATATAATATTAGTTATATAAGTATATTATAATAGTATAGTATATATATACTCACTTGATTTTGGTGGGTTTATACGTTATAGTAACTGGTAATATAATATATATATACTTATAGTAGGTAATATATATATGAATATTATATATATAGTATATACGTAGGTGGGCGTATTATATATATATATGATTATAATTATATATATTTATATATTATATATATACTATTATATATATATATATATCAATATATTATATGATATATATATATATATATGATCTATATATGTATATATATTATATAATGATATGTTATGTATACTATATATATTACTTATATTACTTATATTAATAATTATATATATAATATATATATTATATATATATTAACTTAGTATAGGTATATATATATATAGTACTATATAATATAGTATATAATATCTACTAGTATATAAATATATATAGTATAGTATAAGTAATAGTATATATATATAATTTTATTATAATAGCTATATATTAATAACATACTATATAGATATATTATATATATATTATTATTATATATATTATATATATATATGTATATATATATTATAATATTATGGGTATGTTTTTATTTTGGGTTTAATCTATGGAGGCTTGGTATTAATTATTTGGTATGTGGTTGGCTCTTGCATTGGCATCTGCGATCAGAATATCCGACGAGTATCCTATGAGTGAAGTATAGGGTGTATTATACGTTAATTCTTGTAGTTTGGGAGGAGTGATATTTAGTTAGTTGGTTGTAGTTGGTTGTCCTTATATGTGTATTGGGCCGTTGGGTTTGGTATGTCCTTGAGAGGTTACCATTGCAAGTTCAATGTTAATATGTATGTGTATATTTGGGGTGAGTCTGGGGGTTAGGATTTGGAATGGTGAGGGAGGAGTTGAGGTAGTATTTTGTTGGAAGGGTGGGAGACGAGTTAGGCATTGTTTCTGTTAGTAGGGTGTGGGAGTAGTAGTTAGTGTTTTGTTGGAAGGGCGAGGAAGGAGTTGTGGCAGTGTTTTGTTGGAAGGGCGAGGGAGGAGATGGGGTAATGTTTTGTTGTAAGGGCGAGAGAGAAGTTGGGTGTGTTAGTAGTTGATGTGGTGTTTTGTTGTAAGGACGAGGGAGGAGTTGAGGTTCATTTTTAGGGTAGTGGTGTGTTGGGTATTGGAGTATTTTATTTTATAATATAAAGTCAAGATTAAATTACTTATATTTTGTCTTTGTTTTGTTTAGGATAATAATGAAAAGAAGTTTGGCAAGTTGTAATTTACATTCAATTTATGGATTATATATATATTATATGTAGTATATAGTATATGTATATTATTATAGTACATAGTATCTTAATACTATTTGTACATAAGGATAATAATATATTAATATATATATATATATATAATAGTATAATATTAATATATATATATATAGTAATATATACAGAGATATATATATTATATACTATATATATATATATATATATATCATTATAATATATCTATATATATATATATATATATATAGTAGTATATCTATAATATATTAACTATATAATATATATATATATTATATATACTAATATATATTTAGTTGCATGAGATTGACTTTTAAATATATTGTTTTATATTATTGAAGAGTCGACAAATGGTCAGAAGAACACTTCAGGAGCACGATATATGCTTATCTAGGTTATAATTTAATCATTTTTTTCGAAAACTAAAAATTGATCTATTAGAATTAACATTTTAGTGTATTAAAAATAGAGGCTTCTTGCAATTTATTTTATTAAAAAAAATGTTTTTAAGTAAAAACCTAATAAACTTAACATGTGACGATGCTGCTCCTGGCACATTATGCAGACTTGGGGTATATTTTTATAATAACTATTTTTTACAACGTGAAATTAGTGAGGCTAACGCCGTTATTTGGATTAATCTGTGTCGTTTATCAGTGTAATTGGTGAAATTTTGATTGTTTTGTTTGCTAAGAAATTCTTGCCTTTGATTTAAATTTATTATTGAGAACCAGTGCCTATTAATTTAATTAATGGAGTAAGATCTAGAACTTTTTTATTTTATTTTATTCTACCTTAAGAATAAACCATGGCAAAGACGGTACAGGTTTTAAAATCCATTAAATTTTCCAACTTAACAACATTTCACGAAAAGGTAGAAATTATAATGAATGGTCGTTTCAATTCCCACTCTCAATATTATATAGAAGAGATCGGTAAAAGTAGAATTAAAGTAGAAATAACTATTTATGATGAAAATGATTGGATTTGTGGTTGTGATCACAACAATTTGCTGTTTTGCTTTCCTTGTTTATTGTTTGGAGGAGACATTGAATGGACAATGAATGGTATTTCTAACTTGGAAAACTTACAGCCAAAGAGAATGAAGCACGATAGACAAAAGCATTTAAAAAATGTATTGAAGAAACAGGTTTAGTAATAAAGTAGAAAAATTCCGACTGTTATCTTCATTTCAGGAACAAAGGCAAAACAACATTCCCAAAATATAAAAGGAACAGACAATGTATCTGAGGAAATATAAGGGTATTAGAATTTAGGTTAATAGTAAGATCGTAGGGAATAATTTGCAAAGACATTTCTTTGCGATGTCAACGACAGAAGAATGCTACTTTGATGTAAAATTTGGATTATTGTTCTTGCACACTTTATTCCAATTTTTGTAAATTTTAAAGGAACGTAGAAAACGATTCAGAATGAACTATTAGATTCGATATTATTTATTACCAAAATGAATATAAAAGGCGAGATTAAAAATGCAGCCTTATCTGTATAGTATGAGGAAGCAACTGACATTTATAACAAATGGCCAATGGCAATAGTGTTTAGGGATTTAGTGAAAGGTAAAGTTGTTGAACGCTTTTGGGGTTTCTTCAACCCTCCCAATCTTACTGAAGAAGCTTTATCTAACATACTCCTCAATGAACTTAATAGTTTTGTATCTAATAAGGAAAAACTTATTGCTCAAACTTACGACGGAACTACCACACTTAGCGGAAAAGAGAAAGGTGTCCAGACTAGAATAAAAGAAGTCAATAAAACTGCTCATTACATATATTGAATCAATTGAATTTATCAACTGAATTTAATAACTGAAAGAGCAACTTCAGAAAATAGCAAAGCCAGGGTTTTTTTTCAATAGCTTGCCTGGGATACCTGCATTCTCTTCAAATTCCCAACAAAGAACAGCTGAACTAGAAAAAACCACCTGTCGAATTCCAAAACCACCGGCAACTATAGATGGAATTTTAAAAGTTGAACAGTAAATGCTGTATATGAAAAAAAAGAAAAAAACTATGATTTTAAGAATGCTAAATGATCTGGAATTTACCTTTTGGCCAGAATTCTTCAGTTAAGTAATGCCACAAATTGAAATATTATTTGCAAACTTTCAATCTAGGAGTATTGAACCAATGAGAACAATCATATATAAACAAATTTACTACTGTCATTGAAAACATTAAAGAAAAATATAAAAAGTTTCTGAAGAATGGAACTTAAATAAAAAGATGAAGTTTTCAAATACTCAGGAAACTGAAGTAGTAGTAGATGTCTGCGATAGAATCAACCAAGATTACACTAACAGATTTAGTTTTAATGACCATCTTGAATTTAGTAAATTGCTTCTAAGGAACTACTTTGCATCTTAATTTAGAGACTTTCCAACTGCAGACCTCGACGAAGCTGTTAATAAGGCATATCCATTGCTAGACAAATTGAAGCTCAAGACGGAACTCTCTGGTCCTTACGGTCGAGTTGATGTCTGCTCAAATGATAACCTCATTGATTTATTAAATGTGATGATGAACAACAATTTAGAAGCTGCATTTTCAGAAACAGTCAAACTGGTCAAAATTTTATTAACTACGCTCTTGATATCAGTTGAGACTGAACGGTGTTTTTCCACCTTAAAAAGAATTAAAACCTTTTTCCGAAACTATGTTGAATGAAAGGCTTATTGCTTTAGTTTTGCTATCTTTTGAAAAAGAAATAATAAATGGTATTGACCATTGACAATTTTAATAACAAGGTAACTGACCATTTTGCCACATCAAAAACCCGAAAAAATGGAATCCATATCCAAATAATGTCCTTTCATTTCTTGGTAAGTAGGCTCGAATCATTTAGTGTTTATTAATGTACTAGGTTTAATAAAGAGAACTTTCTTAACTCTTATAACTATCTAGATTTTTTGAAAACTGAAACCATCCCACTTAAAAGAGTCTAGACCCACAATTGTATATAAATATTATATATATATATATAATATATATATATATACTAATATAGTATATATCATATATATAATAATATATTATATTATTATATATATTATATATATATATAAAATATATTATATTATATATTATATATATATAAATATATATACTATATGTATATATATTAGTATCATTTATAATATATATATATATATATATATACTATTATTAAATTTAATATATATTTATATATATAATAATATATATATATATCTACTACTCTATATATATATTATATATATATATATATATAATATATTAGATTAGATATATATATATTATATAATATATATATTAATTAATATTATTGTATATATTATATTATAATAATATATATATACCTATTTATATATATATTAACTTACTATATATATATATTTTATATTATATATATATATATATTATATACGTTATATATATATATAGTATATATTACTATTAATTCAGAAATATGAGAAATATAAAGTAATGATTAAAGTAGTTTAAATACATAATAAGAATTTGTAATTGCATCTAATTGAGTCTTTTCTTTAGTTTGGCTTCCTCTCCACACAATGAATCTTTCAGTAATTATATAATATATAGATATATATATAATATTATATAATACAAGTATATATTCTTTCTACGTTAACTAAATCTCGTTTTAAAATTATTATTTCCACTTATTTTTTTAATAGATACCGTAATAGTATGGCATTATTTATCCGTATTATCCTCTTGTGGATTAAGTGTGAAAATTTTTTACGTGTGATAGAGAATACTTTAAGCCATACCAACCACAGACCCGCAAATCCATTGTATCTGTATCGTTTTTATTTAAGTTTATAAATAAAATTTTTTAATAAAAATTTAAAATTATATTATAATTAAATTAAAAAAAAAATTATTAAATTTTTTAAATATTACTTATAATATATATTATGTATAATATTATATAATAATATATATATATATTATATTATATATATATTATATAATTTTATATATATATATATATATATAGTATATATATATATATATCTATATTATATTATATATATATATATATATATATATATATAGTATGAATATATATAATATACTTCATACAAGACGAATGACTACCCTTTACACAGCAAAAGAAAATTTCTAATGACATCTCAGAATACTTAAAAATTTAGAAGCTATTTTAGTGAGAAAAGGAAAAAGACCTTTCAAAAAGTTCAAGATTTTTAAAAATCCGGGAAAGATTTGAGTGGCATGCTTTCAAAGGAAATGTTATAATTGTCTTGAAGAGTACGTCTAACAGATTAATAATTTTTAAGGTACTGGAAACAAACATGTTTATTTACCGCCAATTAAGAATACGTCAAAGTTCCTAGTTCAGTTGCTCCAGTGCAACCTTCCAACAAAATAAGTTCTCTTTACTGCTTGGGATTCTTTTAAAAATAATAAAAAAAGAATAATAAATGATGAAATCACCTACGTAAAAGTGAATTGGTTGATAAGTGGCATAGAAAAGGTCGTTAATGAGAAGCAGAAAGTGAATGGGGATAGAACATAACTTAAAACAGGGGTCTGCTTAGATGGTTCAACGTAACTTCTCAGGAAAAAATATTATAATTTTTTATTTTTAAGCTTTAAATATTAAATCTTTTTCACGTATAACATGTATAACATGAAAAATGGTCAGATTGAAGATTAGTTTGTTACTTTCTGTGAAAAAATAGATAATAAGAACTTTTTTATGTTTTTTATTACATTAAATAATTTCATTTTTAATTTCAAAATTTTATTTCATTACATTTTAATTTCAAAATTAACTCATTGGTCGCGAATATGATCGTCTGTCCAAAAGATTATTAATCTCTGACTTAAACGAACACCGCTATTGATCGAAATAAATAATTAAAACCCTCGTCTGTAACACCTTCTATGAAGCAACAGGGAAGTAATGAAAATGGAATTACATAGAGAAGAGTAGAAATCGAAAGAGGAAAGTTTAGAATAAAAACTTTATGCGAGATTCTGTCCAAAAATTTCGACATGTTCAGCTTCGAATCAAAAGATTTTCAGAATACTGAAGAGCCCCAGGGTATCAAGAGTCCCAGAGAAGGGAAAGAAAATCACCAGTTGAATATTTCCTTAACGCAGATATTCTGATGACCACGCATAAATTTAAAAGCTTTAAGTATTTACAAATCTTTTTAAAAGTAAATTGGAAGCTTTGATAAGAACAGCTTTTAAATAAGATAGTTCTTAGTCTAGGTCTAGTTAGAGAGAGGGTTGGGAAAGGTTTCTCCTTTTCGGTACAGGTTGAATATTCTCGTACTTTTAGCAGAAAAGAAAGCTCAAAGATGAATGAAGAAATAGTTCACCAAGACAGATTCAAGTTCAGATGAGCACGTTTTGAGAACCACTGAATGGAGACCGTCATCACCATGCATAGACCTCTTAAAATTAAGCTCAGACAGAGGACAAATTACACCTTTTAAAATGGAGGAAAGGGAAGGAGAAGCCATAGCAATATATTTATATAATAGTAAAATTAGATGCAAGGTTAGAGCGAATATATCTTATTTAGTAGAGGGTAAGGTAAGTCAGCAGTGGTATCGTCGGAAGAAACAAGAAGACGAAAAGAAGAATAAGCAATTAGAGTTTCCATTCTTAGCATAATTCGAGAAATTATGGTAAGAAAAAGAGAAAAACACGTTATTGCATTTTAAACACAGAAAAAGAGGTTTTCGTAGAAATCTTTAATGAAGTATAATTAACCCGAGTTTCAAAAGTTTTAAGGCTTGGGAAATTCCTGAATCGAGATTTTTGAGTATTAGCTGAATGAATAAAAAAGTGAAGTGTACGTTCTTCCTTGCCAGAGAGAAACATGTGGGTTATGCGTTCTAACTACTCCAGGACAATTCCCGAAGAGAAAACCATTCCAAAGGCTTCAAAAAAATATGGTAAAGTTCGAACAGTTTGCCGCCCCAAAATGCCTTTCATTTCTCACAGAGATTTGAAGACAGCTTCTGTTAGGGTTTTCAAAAAGCCAAAATCTATTATTAATCAATTATTGAAATTAAATAACGGGCGGATATGTGCAATACTCTAAGTCAGGGTAGGCAAAAATCAGTCTTTTTAATCCAAAAGTCAAAAAAGCTTTTTTTTTTTTACCAAAAAACAGGCTTTTTGCCAACACAAACTTGATAATTTTAATTTAGAGCATAATTCAGTGAAGGGAAGGTGGTTCAAGAAATGATGATGATTGGGA
>JABUQX010025566.1:15000-23041 GCA_015478945.1 Trachelipus rathkii
TTCTCAACTGATATAGAAAACTGCGGCAACACACTTTAGATTCTTCCCTCTATGTAAAGAGAATTCATACTTTATAAATTAAAATTCCTGTAACAAGGGGGAGATAATACTTAAAATATTGCGTCATCTTTAATGTTAATTTTACAAAAAAACTTGACCATCTTGAAAATTATTTTCTGAAATACTATAGTGAAAGGATAATGATTAGCTGCTCAAGCCTAATTTTAGAAATATTTACTTTCAAACGCAGCAAATACCACAAACCATAAACAATTATTCCACTACCAATACACATTACCACACATCATCACACCAATTTTTTGGTTCATATATTTATTATACAACGTGTCTATAATATTTGCAGTTTTAGTATCCTTGTCTACTTATAAGTTTTGCATTTCGCAAATAAAACGAGTGTCAAAAATTGAATGCTCGTGGATACTAATGCGAATCATTTCATCTTTGCGGATATCTGCGATTTATGCGGATAACTGCGATAGTATGATTATAAGACTTCCTGAATTACTTTAACAAATCACATGAACTTATTTATTATATAATAATTATATAATTATCAATTATAACTATATATATATTATATATAACTTATTACAATTTAACTCTACATCAATACTATATCTTACTCACTCTCTACTTACTCTCCTCGTTTGAATTCGTTTTTGGACTTAAACATTCAAAATGAGGGGGAGCTTAATCTTAGCAGGGAGGAATGTAAGCGTAGATGTCTATACATATTGCATCCTGTTCCATATATATACATGATATTATAAATCAAATATATATCAATCAATAGGCACTTTTATAATATATAATTGATACTTGAATAATATTACTATAATTTACTATGCTATAAAATTATCTTAGTAGATCATTTAAATATATATTCTCAGGGGGTGACTGATCTTATATATATATCGTAAAATATTATTATTATAAGATATACATAATAATATAATTATAAACCATTATAACTTTATCCAACATTACCTCCAAAAGGAAAATACTCTACATATATACTAAAATTGTCCACATAATAAATTGTCAATAATACATAGATTTCAATATTAATTGAAAGATCTATATATTCAAGTCGTTTTCTTTTCAGTTATATATTTATATTATATAATACATGTAAAAGATGGCTGATTTCTACTTTTATTTTTTAATCCAAAAACATATACAATTATCATTTAGTTAAAAATTCATATAATATTTAAACAGTATATTCAAATAACTTAATAATTATATAATCTTTATACTAGTGAATTATAATATAAGTAAAATTAACATTAATACATCTACTATCATTAAACCTATAAATAGTATATATTATATATATATTTAATATTATATATATTATTAATTATATAGTATTATACATTATATAAATAAGTGACCTAATTATATTCAGTCTTATTATTCATTATTACTATATATATATTGATAACTATTTCTTATTAATATCATTAATATATATATATATATATTTAACATAAATTTAGAATAATATTAATTATAGTAATATAATTAAAGAATAGAGCTAAATTATATATAATAATATATTACTTAATATCCTACATATATTCTAATGTAAATTACAGTTTACGTCCTTATCACGATACTTATATATCATTACTAATTATGTTCATGTCTGTTAATTCAAAGGGCGTACGGGTAAAAAATTTCGTTTTTTTGTGAGAGGGAAATTTATAATACACCGTTTACATAATTATAATACATTATACTATAAAATCATACCTATACACTTAATGGAGGTATAAGTAATAATAAGTTATATATAAGTAGATAGAGATTAAGGAATAAAATGTCAATTGTATTATTAAATAAATTCAATAAAATCAAGTATTATTATTTCTACATTATTTTATTAGGAGTAGCCATTATATACCTTGTGGAGTACAACATTTTAATACCTGGTTTTTGAATGTTTAAAGTGAAAGATATTATCAAACCCATATATATCACATATCTATAGGGGACACAATTTACCATATCCTTATATTAGGTGACAATATTCAGACTAATAATCACTATGTAATAATTGGGTAACAGATTTCATTTGAAATTAGTGAAGAAGGCGTCGCAAGTGGCGAGAGAGGGTTCTGTACCCCTAATCACAAGTACTTATAATACTACATAAATAAATATATATACATAGTTATAAAATGCTTTAAGCCTTACAATTAATTAATATTATTATATGAACATTTCATTGTCACCACTAGCTGATTTTAATGTTGAGTATATTTCCCAAACATATTGATATGTATATATTACTATTTAAGGTCTACCTATTATATCATATATATATATATATATATATATATATATTATATATACATATTATATATAAAATTATAGTTGGATATATTAAATATATATAATCAATATTATATATATATATCATATATATATATTATATCTAATAATAAATATATAGTTATCATTTCTTATATATATTTATTAACTATAATTGTATAAATATTATACTAATATATAATAATATCATTATATATATATTATACTAATATAATATATATATATATCTTCTCTAGTGTAAACTAATAGCTGTAAATATATAGTCATATTTTTATTATGGCGACAATATATTATCTTTCATTACTTATATATTATTATATATGGTTAAAAAAGTTTTTTACTGTAAATAGAATGTGATATTTTGACATTATAGATTAGTAATGATATATTATTATTAACCTATTGTAAGCTAACTATATATAATATAATATTATCATGATTTTTAGTATTTATGTATTACCTAGTATTATGTTGTGTATATATACTTACTATAACAATCACATATATATATATATATATATATATATATATAATAATATATATAAATAATAATATACTAATATAATTATATAATATAATATATTATTATATATACTATAATTCAATTATATTACTATATATCATATATTAATTATCTCATACTATATAATTTTATAATATATTATGAAGAGTACATACTTCTTTTCATATCATTATTACTCCTTGGATGACTAATTACGTCAACTTTTTAGGCATTCCTCTTAGTTTTAAGTCTACCACTGAATGGTCTTTATTTAGTCATTCCCTTGTGGACCTTATATCTTATTTATTTCAAGTATTTCCTTTATCGTCTTAATTTAGACATTCATGAATTATCTCCTCATCGTTATTGCTTAATAACTTGTACATAAATGTAAATCCTGTTAGACTCTACATTGTACATAATAAGTGAATAAAACAATTCTTTTTCTTGAGTTTCATTCGCCTGGTGTTACAACGTAATTGTGTGCTATTTTTTCCCTCTATTATTCAACCCTTCTTATAAACTTGCTGTCTTGGTGTGTTACTACATTAGCACGTTCCTCTACACCTCTGAAACGCGACCCCTACACAAGAGGAAAGTTCAAAAGACATGTAACTCTGGGCCGAGGTATCAAAAACTTATATTTCAGACGAAGATATCCGGCCACCTCCCTGAAACTTCCTGGTACCTGGATTTCCTTTATAAATCTTTAAGGTACAATATTTTGTTTGGTTTGTTATTTTGTTATTATGGCAACTAAGTATACATTGATAGTTCGGTATTTTAATAATTATTAACGACTTCAGAAACCAAATTTCAATCGCGTGAGTGACCCTTTGCGTCACTCACCGTAACATAGATATAACACGTGTTCATCATAACTAGGTATAACTCGTCTAACATTAATAACTACTGTAACTAAAAACTCACCAATTTGGCTTCCTCTAAATATATTATATGATACCCAACCCATTTCTTTCTTAAATGTTGCAATCGAGTCACACTCAACAACCTCCTGTGGCAGACCATTCCAAAATTTAACAACCCTATTACTGAAGAATGCTTTCTTATATCAAAATGGCATGCTTTTCTTCTTAATTTTCTTATTATGCCCCCTGGTCACCTGTCCATGCTCTACTATGAAAAATTTATTGGTCTTCCTATTTTCAATAGATGTACCTAAATATTTTGTAGACTTGTATCATGTCCCCTCTGAGAAATCGCCTTTCTACAGAAAACATTCCTAACTCCTTCAGCCTCTCCTCATAGCTCTTACCCTCAAACCCAGAAATCATCCTTGTTGCCCTGTGTTGCACTCTCTCTAGCATATTTAAGTCTTTCTTTAAATAAGGGGCCCAAACTTGTGCACAATACTCTATTACTGGCCTAACATAGCTATTATACAGTTTACTTATTACTTCCTGTTTCTTGTAAACAATATTGCGATTTATTATGCCCAGCATCTTATTAGCTTTCTTCCTTGCTTCCAAAACCTGATTAGCTACTTTCAAATCTATCTTGCTTATAAATCACTAAATCTTTTTCTTCGGTCCACAAGACTCAATGCCATCCCCATTTATATAAGTAATTAAAACTTTTTTTTAGAAACCTAGCTTAGAAAAGAACCTTGCATTTTTAATATTAAAATTCATTTTGCCACTTATCTGCCCACCCAAGAAGTATCAAGATCATTTGAAAATCTTTATAATCCTTCACTATTCCTAACTCTAAGGTAGCCCCACTTTGGTATCATCTGGCAAACTTAGAAACCTTGAATTTAAGTCGCTGTCTAAATCATTTTATATATATGAGGAACAAGAGTGGCCCCAGCACTGAACCCTGTGGGACAACCAACTTTTACTATTTCCCATGATGAATTTATTGCCAATTTAGTTGTACCACACTGTTTTCTATTCGCACAACGCACTCTTTAATCCAACCATTACCACTCCACCTATATGAATATTCAAATAACTTCTTCATCAGCCTTTGTGAGGAACCTTATCAAAAGCTTGCTAAAGTCTAAATATATAAATAATAACTGGATCTCCTCGGTCAATGTAGTCAGTAAAGTATTCCCATAAATTCTAAAAGGTTTGTCTGCCATGACATGCCCTACCCTTTCTGAAACCGTGCTGGGAGTCCTACAATCCTTGTTATCTTCTAAATATTTCTCCTCCTATTGACCTTTCAGTAACTTTTCCAGAACCTCTACAACGACGTGTTAAGCTAATGGCCTATAATTTTCCAAAATCTTCCTTCTCCCCCTTTCTTATAAATAGGCAAACATATGCTGTTTTCCCCAGTCATCTGGTAACTCACCAAATGTTATAAGATCGCTTAAAATCAAATACAGTGCCTTTGCAATGCTGGTTTTACCCTAAACTACCTCTTTCAGAATTCTACCATACTGTATAGCTATAGCCTGCAGCTTAACTTGGATCAATATGGTCTAATAAACGTTTATATCATTTTTTTTTTTTTTTTTTTTTTTTTTTTTTTCTTTTCCATCAAAATAAATTTTCCTGTAAGTCTATTTGTTACAAATAGAATACAAGACTATTAGTCTCCAAACTATTATCTAATCTTTCCTCATAAACAACTGAAGCAAAATAAGCATTGAAACTGTTGACCAACTCCCTAATCTGAACAAACTAAATTTTCATCAATTTAATTGGACCAATTGTCCATTTCTTTACTTTAAATTTATAAAAGCTAAAAACTTCTTCAGGTTCTTCTTCTTACTATTCCTTGCTAAATTATTTCTACCTCTCTCTTGCCTTTCTTATTGCTGGTTAAGTTCATTTCTATTTTTCCTATATTTCTAAATCATCTTCTTCCCTATTAACTACCCTTGAAAATATATTAAAACCTACGCTTTCTCATTAATTTTCTTATCTCTCTATTCCACTAAACAGGTTTCTTCTTCGCCACCCTAATGGGTTTATCTTAAAACATACTGACTGAATATTCATTTAAATTTGCTTAAAATGTTCCACAATGATAAAACAGTTTTGGTCTTTAAACTCTTTTATCCCTAGTCAGTTGTACTAAAGCATGTCCTCGAATTTGGTAAAATGCCCATTTCGGAAATCTAAAATCTTTTCTTATTAACTTGCAATTTGGCCCAGATATCACATTCATATTAACTCTAATTACATTATGGTCACATAAGTTCCTAAATTCAACATCAAACCTAACCCATCCACTCAATACTTTCAATCGTTAGTTAATATAAGTCAATAGTGCATCGTGTCTGTGGGTTCCCTTGGACCATCTGCCTCAAAAAGTTATCTAGTATAAAATTTATAAATAATGCAGAACTACTATGGTCATATTAGACAAGGAATCCCAAATGTATGCCCAGAAAATTAAAATCCCCATTATGACTATACCTTTTGCCTTTAATGCCTCCATCCTTTCTCCGGGTCTTCCACCTTTTCCGCGTCTATTCTGACTCTGGCCAGGAGGTCTATAAAAAGACCCTATTCTATATGATTTATTTGTACATAAGGATATCTACCCACACCGACTCAATATCATAATTAATTTTAAAGTTAGCCAACAAAGCGGCCACATACGAGAGTAGCTTTTTTCATTTTTTTATAGTTTTATAATATTCTGCCAAGGTAGATTTTCTCTATAGAAGAAGGTTTATCATCTTTTTTCTCATCGCATTTTTTTTTATGTAATTTAGAGACGGTACATGAGAGTACCGTCAGACTTTCTATGTTTAATTTTAAAACTTAAATTTCTTTGATAATTACTTGTAAAATAACTTAAAAAAATCATTTTCACATCAATTTTTAATAACGAAAAATATAATAATAAACTGTAAATTGATTTTATTAATATTATAGTATATATTATATATATATATATATATATATATATTATAAATATATATATATATAAATATATATATATATATATATATATATATATATCAGGTATATATATATATATATATATATTATATATATATATTCAAATATAGTATAATACCATATATATATATATATATATATATATATATATATATATATATATATATATATATATATATATATATATATATATTATATATATATATATTATTATATATTATACTATATATAGTCAATCTTCTCACCAGCGTGTAGGTTAGGGCTGTGCCCTCTTACTTACGAAGCCCCTCCATGCCGTCCTGTCTCGGTAAATCTCCTCTTCCTCCACCTGTTCAAGGTTTCGTCCTCTCTTCATTGACGCTGCCACAACTCCATCTACCCATCTCTTCCTTGGTCTTCTTCCCGCCAGACGTATAGCGTAACATTTTGCCGCGTATCTCTCATCTTTCATTCTTCTAACATGTTCGTACCATCTCAACTATTGTTTTCCACCAGATCCAGAACAGACTCCACCTTTAGCTCGCGCCTAATCTCCACATTTCTCCTCCTCTCCCCTCTACTTGCTCCGACTATCAGTCTTAACACCTTCATCTCCGCCGCCTCCACCCTACTTCTGGTTTGGTGGTCAGAGTGTCCACTTATTCGCTCCGTACATCAGCGTCGCTCCTCAGCTCAGTGGTATAAATGAGAGCACCTTCACCTTTCTTGTCACATGCCTGTTATTCAATATCGGGTACAGTTGCCTCAGTCTTTTTGAAAATTTCTCGATCTTTCCCTCGATCTCCTGTGTCATCTCCCCCTCTCCGAATTCACCATCACTCCCAGGTAACTAAAGCTTCCGTGTCTCGAAACATGATCCCGTCCACCTGGATCTCACATCTATCCCTCTCCCTCGAAATCTTCATCACCTCTGTCTTTCTCTTTGTTCATCTTCATCCAATCATCCATCTTGTAACACTTCTGACCATATTGGTCATCACCCTTTGTAATGTCTCCTATCTCTCGTCACAAATTTAAATCATCAGCATATACCATAGCCATCTCCTCTTCCTCTTCTCAGCGCCATTCTTATACATTTATCCATATAAATGACAAAAAAGTAACGGTTAGATACCGCCTTGTCTAACTCCCCGTCTCCACCTCAAACCATTCACCAACCCCATTTGACGTTCTCACAGCACTTTCCATTACCACTATGTGCATTCCTTCTATACCTATAATTAACATTCGGTCTATTCCGTAGTATTGGTCACATATCATTTTCCATACTTTTCGCCTAGGGCACCGTGTC
>JABUQX010025567.1:0-47312 GCA_015478945.1 Trachelipus rathkii
TGAAGAGAAAAGGTTGCTACTCTAAAGCCAGTTTCATCATGCTATGTCCTAGCAACCATGTGACTGTATCGCTTTCTTTGCGTTGTCCTTGGACATGTAGCTCCATGGGTTGACTAAATCACCAAACATCGAGTACTTCTTTGTGTCAGATTTGATATGATCAATTATGATAAATTGAAAGCAGCCTTCAGCAACGGTAAAACTTGCATTAAAGAGAACATGCAGGCTGGAGAGACGAACAGTTTCTCTACCCACATCATTTCGTGTCTTCCGTCACTTTATACTGAGAGGGAATGAATCCCCTTCGTGAGTTCGAAACGATCCATCATCAGCGAATGCACCCTGCACAATCTCGTTGCATTCTACGACCCTCTCTTGCGTTTATTTCTAGCTTGAAACCGGAATAGGCTACGTAACATCGTTCATGTCATTCCTATCATGGGCGGACCATTGTGGTTCAGCAATTATGTTCCGCGCTGAAAGATTTTGATGAACTACTGCAGATCTGAATGACTACCAAACCAGGTCGGAAATGCTGAAAACGACTGGAAAAAAAGAGGAAATTAACATTCAACAATACCCCGAAGCAGACCAGTGTGTGAGCGTGGATCAAGTTTAATGCAAGACTTGCACGACTCCTGCAGCAACAAGGACAACCTCCCACTGAGATTCATCCTGTCCAATGACATTATCGTTGAAATATGACTTTCTTGTGGTTTTTGATGACCTGATATAATGGGTTATTCAATTTTTTATCTGCTTGCAAGTGACCTCCAAAAATGGGCAAAAACGCTAAAATAAAATTATATATAGATATATATATATACTTACTATATATATATATATATATTATATATAGGTTATATTAATATATTATATATATATAATATTATATATATATATATATATATATTATAATATATTATTATATATATATTACTATATATAAATCATCGGCGACCTCCAGTTACTTTTTAACTGACTCTGATTCTCTCTCTCTCTCTCTTCTGATCTCTCTCTCTTCTATAATATATATTTACTAGGTAGTATTATATATATATAATATATATATATATATAATATATATATAATATATAGTGAATATATATATATATAACTGGATATATATATATATTTAAAGTATAAGAATTAAAATATTATAATTATAGTATATATATTATATATTTTTTATATATATATCACTATTATATTGTATATATATATATACTATATTACTAATTATATTATTATATATATAGTATTATATATATATTATACGTTTATATATATATATATTATTATTAATTGTATATATATTAGTATTAATATATATATATTATATATATAAATAGTTATAGATATATAATATATATATATACGTATATATATATTATTATAGCTCTAAATTACTCACTACAAGATATTTCTGAGAGTATTGTTATTTTAACGTTTCTTTAACTTAAAAATTGATTCGATTCGTAACTTATTGGACTTTCTTTACAAATTCAGGCATATCAGAATTTGCAATTATACTTAATTAAGTTTATCCGACTATGTGGCATTAAGAACAACTAAGTTTACATTTAGTAAATTTTTTTTTTTAAATAAACGAGTGTTTTAATTAAGATTCCGTAGGTAGGAGAAAATAAACGAAAAAAAATTAAAATTCACGAAATATGTTATGGTGTCTACTGTCTTCAAACTTTATCGTCTTTCGCTATTCAAGACCCCAGCTGTCACCTTTTATAAATGATTGGAAAAATAGTCTCCTAATTCAAATTTGTACTTGATCTACAAATTTTTGTTTTAAATTTTACATAATCATTTTATGTGTAAATGTAATGATATTCTTTTCATATGTATCAATTATTTCGTGCAAAAAAATAAGATAATTTTAGTCGATTATTTTTACGAAATTTTGAAAGATCGATGCAAAAACTACAGAGATGTGCTCTTCTTAAGTTCACAAGCAGCCGAGTGTAGGAGTCACCTTTTGATATAATTTGATATATATTTTATATATAATCTATATATATTATATATAATAATATATCATATTAATAATATCTATATAATATACCTATAATATCTATATATAGGTTATCTTATAATATATATATATTAATTATATATATAATAGTTCATATATATATAAGAAGAGAGGAGAGAGAGGAACACCGACCAGCAAAGGCTTTTCAGACGCAGGTGCTGCCATACGGGTTTTTAGACCCAGATCTGGGTTTTTGACCTCCCACCTGGGTTGCTGGGTTTTAAATTTCATAATAGGTCAATTTCTGGGTTTTTGAATGCGTGCTCGAAGAAATGCAAGATATTTTCATACTCATATATTGATAGACCTTCATTATATAACGGTATGCTATATAAATTCCTATATTATATTAATAATTATAGAATATCTATATCTGGGACCTATAAATAGTAAATTATCTAGTTCATATAATTTATATATTTATTAGTATATATAATATATAATATATATATATAGTATATATATATATATATTATAAATTATATATATATTTATAATTGATATATATATATACTACTTATATATATAGTATATAGTATATATATATATATATTATATATATATATATAATATATATATATCAATATATATATATATCATACTTTATAAAATATATGTAATGTATATATACTGATATATTATATAATATTATTTTATTATATATTAGTAGTAAAATATCAGCTAATAATAAATAATAATAATAATAATAATAATAATAATAATAATAATAATAATAATAATAATAATAATAATAATAATAATAATAATAATAATAATAATAATAATATAATAAATATGGAGATAATAATAAAATAATAATTTAAAAAAAAAAGTGCCTTGAAATAAATATTAAACCTAAATGAAATTCATACATAATAATAATAATAATATTATGTTAATAATAATAATTAATGAAATAATAAATAATCATAATCATAATATAATAATAATACATAATAAATAATAATAATAATTTAATACTACAGAACGTAAATAAATAATATAATATAAATGAGGGCAAATATCAGATATAGCATCCACGCAGAGTAAAAATAACTACCATAAATGGGCCACTTTCAGACTCAGTTAGGAGGTAAAGCATTGGCTCATTTAAGAACAAATGCATTTAATCATGAAAGTATTGAGATAAAGTTTAAAACAGATTGTTTAAACTTTTTGGTAGAACTTTCCAGTCAAATTGGAGAGAGATTTACTTTTGATGAAGACTCTATTCTAAAATTTCTTGTGATATCCGCTTATATCTCCCACATCTATTATTCCACTAGCTGCTCATTTTCTATCCATTGTACCAGAGCACGCATTAAATGATCTCGATGATCAGTGGAGAAGTTATCGTTTAACAGCAGTCAATATTCCTATCTCTACAGATAATTTTCCCAAATACTGGTATACTTTAAGAGACATTAAGGATGGATTACAAAATTCAAAATATGATTTGTTATCTAATTTTATGACATTAACAGTCTTGCCACATTCATCAGCTTGTGTAGAAAGAATTTTTTCCATTATGAATTGCATTAAGACAAAAAATACTAATTCATTAAAAGAAAATGCTGTAAGAGACAGGATACTTGCAAGACAGTGCATTGCAAGAAATGGCATGAAATGTGGTAATTGGGAGCCAGAAAAGAAATTAATTAAAGAACTCGAAGAGGGATCGGTAAGCAAAAGATATTTAGCAAGATCTGCAAATCAAGATACAATAACAATTATGAGTGAAAACACTGATGATGATGAAAACCTATTAAATTAAAGGTAAGATACTAATATAGCTATATATATAATATATATAGAGTATAGTATATTTAAGAAATAAAAATAAAAATATAATTAAAATTAAAATATATATAATATAATATATATATATATATATATATATATATATATATATATATATATATATATATATATATATATATATATATTATATATATATATATATATATGGGTTTTTTTTCTAGCGATCTGTGGGGAAATGAGTACATGATCTGGGGGAAAGCTAAAAGTCTCATTGGCAGTCCTGCTTTACGGTAAACTCAAGGCTAGCAATGAGGCTAGTCTGTGGCAGTAGGGCTAGATGAGGTCATCGGCTTGGAACGTTAGAACTAAATTTCTAAGTGGTGAATATCAAAAATGTTATAAGTTCGGCGCCCGAATTCTTTCTAAGATTTAATTGTAACATCAAAGATATTTGTTAGAAAATTAAGATGATAGTGTGATCGATGATCGATGAGAAGAAGAAGAAGAGAAAGAAAGAAGTTAATTAAATTTCAAATCCAATACCATATCTTAACAAATACTATTGTTATCCTTAAAACTATTGTTTTCTATGAAAATTTTCATTGGTAACTATTGTAAAATGAAGGAACATTTATATTTTGACTGAATTTTCAGTTTATGTAAAATTTCTTTAATTACTTATAAATGAATATACCTACTTAAATTTCTAAATTTAATTGGAATAATTACTTACAGTTTTGTCCTATTACGTAAGTAATGTTAACATAGGCCGAAAATCTACTAATTTAAAAATAGATGAACAACTAATTTTAAAATCAGGATAAACTGGAATTTGAAAATTATAGGGCAATTCTTTAATATGATTGTATTTATAAATTATAAAGTTGACTTGTGGCGTAGCATGAATTTTTTATATGGGGATGGTCAATACTTTATTTTTATTATTTGCATAACTTAATTAAAAGGTTTATACTCTCATTTACAGTTATATATATATATATATATATATATATATATATATAATATATATTTAGTATATATATAGTATATATATATATATATAATATATAATAATAATAGTATATAGATATATAAATGGTATATAAAATAGTATATATATATATTATTTATATTATATATATATATTATATATATTATATTATATTATATATATATATATATTTATATATTATATATTATATATATAGTATATATATATATATATCATATATATATATTATATATATATAGTTATATATATAATATACTATATATATACTTAAATATATATTCCAGTAGCTGAGAGAGAGAGAGAGAGAAGAAGAGAGAGAGAGAGAGAGAGAGAGAGAGAGAGACGAGAGAGAGACAGATTGTCGGCAGGGTGTGTAAGAAGGGACGGGTTTGAAGTACAACGTAGATTAGAGTGTGAGAAAGATATTGATAAAATGAGGAATGACGTATTAAAGAGTTGGTGTGGCTGTGAAGAAGGTAAAACAGAGAATAAAATGAAGTATTTGAGATGGTTTGGTCATTGTGAAAGGATAGATGATAGTCGGTTGGTTAATGCGGATGTATACGTGGTGAGTGTGTCTGGGAACCGCCTGAGCTGGGAGACGCGACAGAAAAGTGATTGAGTTAGTAAAGGAAATGCCTTGGAGGAGAGAAATGTTGAGTTTGGCAGAGGCGAGAGAAGAAGAAAGGTGCATGATAGAGAGAATGGCGGGTGTTGTAAGGGGGTATGGCTTGTGGCCCACCTGGGCAGGGGATGAACCTACACTTGACGATTTATCATAGTGAGAATCCGTACGCGGGTTCCACGCGTGAAGCTCTCTACAGGGTGGATTTTCTGATCTGCGACGATTTTACTAATCTTTGAAGGCTGGGCTTCTTTTTCGACTTTTGTCATATTCTTCTAACTGCTTTTCCTTTTCCGATGGCTTGTCACGCACCTACTTCCCAGGTCCTTGGGAATAAAAAGGAAGATAAAGAAGAAAGATATATATATATATTATATTATATATATATTATTATATATGATATATATTATATAATTAATATATATAATATATAAATATATATATATTATATATATATTATATATATCTATTATATATATATATATATTATATATATCATATTATATTATATAATTACTTAACGTCCACACGGAACGGGAGCTCGAAATCAAAAAAAAATTTTTAGCAGGTAGTATCCCTCCTACTGATAATAAATAGATCGTTTTAGGGGCGAAATAAAAAATTTTTTTTACCTGACTTCGCCCCTACAACATAAGTAAAAAGAAAAAAAAAAAAATAAATTTTATTTCGCACCCTAGAACATCTATTTATGTATCATAGATGGTACTGTGAAAATTTTTTTTGATCCAACCTCCCTTCCCGGTGGGCGTTTAAGTAACTTTGTCTACTTATTATATGGAACAAAGTTTACTTATCGAGACACGTTGAATCGGGCAGGTCAGATCAACAAAAAAGAATTCTCAGGTAGCCTCTATATGATACATAAATAGATGTTCTAGGTGCGAAAATGAATTTTTTGGGGGGGTCAGGTCAGGTTAGGTTATGTTGGAACTAAATTAAGACATAATGGACTTGTAAATAAAAAAAAATAAATCGCTAAATAAAATTCACATATTAACATATATTTTCAAAAGTTATCCCAAAAAATGAACAATAATCACATTAGAAAAAACGGACGCCAAAGCCTCTCCCGTATTATGAACTTTATTTCGATAACGCCATTCAAAGTACGTGTGCGTCTCAAAAACATTAACAAAATAAATTTTAAATCTTTCGCATTTTAATAAAAATCGACAATTTTAAATTTTCATTTTTTTACTTTACAATCTTTGTGTTGATATGCAATAACATTTAAATAGAATATGTGTAGTATTATACGAGGCTGGGTCCCCTGTTAAAGGTAATTTGTACCCGGCCCTCATATATATATATATTATAATATATTTACATTAAAAATTAAGTCTTATATATATATTATAATAAGTACATAATAAATGATAATTTATAATATGATTAATATATATAATACTAATATAATATTATATATAATGCGATCATACGGAACGGGACGGGTTTGTGACATCAGACTCCGACTAGGGCGCCGCAGCACGGCACCCACGCGATCAATAAGGTGAAAAAAACGAATGTGGAAAATTTGTTAAGCGTTTGTGTCCGAATCGGTCCTGGGAAACACACGCCCGGATGCCGACGTATTTCAATATTATGATCTTCTTCCGATGGCGTCCTCAGTGGCGAGAAAGAAAACAGAAAAAAAGAGTATATAGACTGCAGATTCCCTTGCCGGTAACATTTAGGTCTTTGGATTACGTGATACAGGCGAGGATATGCAACATTTTCAACAAGTCCTAATATATCAATAGTAGAGCAGTGATATAGTAATAAGCTCAGTATACATGCACCTACGGTATATATAGATAAAATGAGTATATAAACTAGGTAGATAGTATCGCTACCTATTATATAATGAGTAATATGACCTATACTATCTGACATGTATAGCGATAAGTGACTATATAGTACTACGTATTATATATACATGCAGGTACTAATGTGGTCGCATTGTATATATGTACATCTTAATACGATATAAATTACCTCATATAATACGTATATAAGCTAAGTAGAGTAGCTATTAGATATAAATTATATTAGCAAAGCTTATATCCCGTGAGCATTATATACGATAGTTAATATTGACCGCCAGTACGGCGTCATAATATAATCATAGTATTAATGAGATTTAGTACTAGTATATGATTATGTAGATATATAGTTAATACTAGTAGCCATATAATATATAACTATAAGTACTCCTGTATACGATCCATATATACGGGTACCGTACGTATATGCATATAGTGAGTATAGCGACGCGAGTCGGCGTGTGCTGACTATAGTATGAGCTCAATGGCCCGGCTATATGGCTTTTATATAGTAATAAGATAAACTGAGAATAATATATCAGCATTTGAGGTAATCCGTGGTTCGGATATAGGGCCGATAGATGCCGTTGGTACTTTACTTACGCGTTATTAGATTTGCATATCTATACCTTATATATTATATATATACTATATATATATTTTATATATATATATTATAAGCCGTATATATATATATATATTTATATTATATATATTAAATTTATAATATATAATTATATTTATATATATATATTATATATATATATTTATATATATATACATATATACTAGTATATATATATACTATATATTAATATATATATATATTTATATATATAATATATAACTTATATATATTATATATATATATATTATATGAAGTATATAATTATATATATGATATATATATATACTATATAGTATATATATTATATATATATTATATATATATATTATATATATATATTATATATATAGTATATATATATATATTCAGTGATGCCATGACATCCCCCGCAATCCGCAATACCCGCATTTGCCGGAACCATTCCGCCCACCTTAAATTGAACAATCCCGATCGGCATCTCCGCTATCCTCACATTAACCGGCAACATCCGCATCCGCATCCGCATCCCCATCCTCTTTAAGAATGAGGATGTTGCGAATGTTTTCTACATTTGATTAATGCATATAAAATAAATATGTCATCTTTAACATGGGAGTTTATGGGAATATTTGTAATTTTGAAGTTTTCGATTTTCTGTATATATTATATATATATATATATTAATATATATATATATATAATTATATAATAGTTATATATATATATATATATTTATATATATATATATATATATAATTTATCATATCTTTATCCTACTATCTACATCTCCGATAGGGCTTTCGCTCTGTTCAGTTATGACCAGCATCTTTCTCCTCTGACATATGAAACATTTGATCTTAGAGCACTCTAGAAAACTAGTTTCCTCGGCGCGATGGTGTCTGATGCTAATCTTTGAGTTATAAACTCAGGTAGGCGTTTCAACCCTTCAATGGACCAGCATCATCTTCCATCTTGAACTCGAAACTCATTCCAGAGCTCTCCAAAAGATCGTGTTTCTAAGCACATAAGCCTCCAATGCTGGTCCTGGAGTAGTTCCAAGCACAAGAAATGTAGAGAGCCGGGTTGCTAAGCCGTCGCCTAGATTGTGCAAAGAAATCTTCATAAGATCTGAACGTGCCGAATCTTCTTTTTCATCAATATAATCCACTTCAATATGAAAATAAAGCAACTGTTCTCAAAGAACTAATTTGTGATATTTTGATGCATCACACCATTTAATGTTTTAATTTTGTATTTATTAATTTCGTGACTAGCCTCAACAAAAAATAAAGAAAGTTGTTCGTGCAAAATTTAATGTCCCCATATCCATTCTCTTGAGTATAATGAGTTCATACCCATGGGAAGGGCCCGAATGGCAAGATGCTTAGTCAGAATGTTGAACATTTCTTTTCTGGATTTTTTATATCCTTTCTCTCTCGACTTTTTTCTTTTGTTTCTTCTCATCCCTTCCAATTTTAATGCGACTCTCCAGGCAACGTCCAGATATATATACTATATATATATAATATATATATCATATATATATATATATATATATATATAATATGATATATATTATATATATTATATATATATTATATATATATATATATTATAATGTATATATTATATATAAATCTAAAGACGGTACGGGGAAGCAAGAAATGAAGCGGAGAGCGTGAGTGGAGGGCAAAGGAGGGGAGGTAGAGTAGAAGCTAGCAAGGTAACTGAGGATGATATGAAGGAAAAGCATAAAGAAGAGAAATTATCTAAATATTGAAAAGAATTTTTAGAGTATCGAGGAGAGCATCTGGTATCGAAAAAAAAAATGGAGAAACATTGCTAAGCCCGGAGGAAAAAAATAAAAGCTGGATAGAGTACTTTGATGCGTTGTTGAATGTGGACAGTGCAGTCGGAAGAGAAGGGACGAGAGAGAAGGAAGGAGAGAACGCGGTGGTGGAGGGAGAGAGGAAGGAGGTAATTAACGGAGGAGGAACTTTGAGGAGGCGTTAGAACATGAAGAAGCGGAAAAACTCATGGTGAGGATGGGATAAATATTTAGTTGGGAGGGAGGAGGAGAGGGGCTGAAAACCTTGATGCTGCTGAGATTTCTAAACAGGTGTTGGGTGGAGAGTAGAGTGCCGGAAGGTTGGGGAACGTCAATAATAGTTCCCATTTATAAAAGAGATGAAAAGAAATTGTAAAAAATTATAAGAAAATCTCATCTAATGGATCACATGAGCTGGAAGTTAATATCTGAAAGAATATTAGAAGAAAATTAAAGATCAAAAGTAGAGCAAGATGGGGTGAAGAGCATATGGGCTAACGAGGTGGTAGAAATACTACAGATTTTAATGTTTGCATTTAATTAAGGAAAGATCCAGTGAAAGACATGGGAATACAATCGTGAAGCATAATATCGCCCTTCATAGACTATGATGCAAACATTTGAATTCTCGTACCAAAGAAGAAGCTGTGGAGAAAGTTTGCGGGTGATGGATTATGAAGTTAGAGGCAGAGTGATAGGCAGTCGGTGGTACATACGTGAATAGCAATAAGTAGGTAAGAACAGGATATAAAACGAGGAATGGTTTGAGGTAAAACTGGAGCAAGGCAGGGAGCTGTCGCCGATACTGTTTATAGCTATTTGGACACAGTCATAAGGGTGTAAAACAGAGTTTAGAAGAGATTGACGGAGACATCATGGTAAAGTATGCAGATGATTTGGCGTGTTGGAGTGAATGGTGAGAGGTTGAAGCAAATGGTGCTGTGTTTCGCAGAAAAAGTTGAGAAGAAACAGGATTGAATATGAATGGGGAGAAAAAAGAAATAATGGTAGTAAGCAGAGAGGAGGAGGAGGAGTTGATAGTGAAGGTAGACGGTAAAGAGATTAAAAATGTGGATAGATATAAATATCTAGGAAGCACTTGAAAGAGAAAGGGGGTTGTGCAAAGGAAATTATGAGTAGGATTGAGCAGCTATGCAGGACTGTAAGAGCAGTACTACCCCATCTTGAAAGATAAATATATTAACAAAGAGGTGAAGAAGCAATATACTAGGGAGTGTTGACGCCGATAATGTTGCATGGGGCGGAGACATGGAGTATGACAGGGAGAGAGGAGAGTAGAATTCAGACAGCGAGATGATGTGTTGAGGAACAGTGGATGTGGAAAGGACGAGAAAAGAGACAGAGTGAGAACGAGCCAGTGGGGAGACGTGTGCGGGTGTGAAACCCATGATGAATAAGTGGAACGCAGCAGACTGAGATGGGGGGACACCTGGAGGAGCAGGGAGAGTAAGAGTTGCAGCAGAACGGTGGGGTAGAGACCGGGGAGTGAGACGAGGGGATAGACTGCGAGAGGTGGAGAGACACACGTATAGGATTCAATTGAGGAAGACCAATGCTTGCTAACTGGAATGAGCTGATGGCGTTATGTGGATCGTGATGGATAGAACCACAGAAGGAAGCGAAGGTTGGCCCCACTGACAGGCCCGTGAGCCTTATGGTTAGAAATGGTAAGCATGTAAGATATAATATACTATAATATATATCATATTATATATATATATTACTACTACGTAATATAGTATAATATATAATATATATACTCAGTAAATATATAACATCTATAAATAATATAATATAGTATAGTATAGTATATATATATATAATCATAGTACACAATATATATAATATATATAAGTATTATATTATATATATAATATAAAAACTATATATATTACTAACACTATTATATCACTATATTAGTATGTTATCATATATAAATGTCTTTACATCACTAATATATATATAATATTATATATATATATATATATATATATAATAATATAAGTATATTAATAATTATATTTATATATAAAATAATATATATAATAAAATATCTATATATATAATAATATATATATAGCCATTTATATATAAACATATAAACAGGACATTGTGAGGCTATGGGTATTATTATATAGTAATATATACTATATATAATATAATATATATAATACGGTATACATTATATATATATAATTCAAACTTCAAAGAGTAAAAATCCGCATGCGCTCCGCATCCGCATCCTCAGTTAACGGCACATCCGCATCCGCATCCCGCATCCGCATGCCTCATCATCTTTAAGATCCGCATCCGGATCCGCAATCCGCAAACAGTCAAGATTTTGACCATCGACGGTCCATCACCTAATTTTATAATATATATATATTAGTAATATATTTAATATATAAAATATATTATATATATATATATATATAAATATATATATAACTATGATATTTCTATGTATTTGTATCTACCTATTGTACTGTCTGAGACTATATGTATTATATATGCAATGTACACAAACTAGTATTTCATAGAAGGAAAACGAAAAAAATTTATAGTATTATGAAAAGTGTTACCCAAAACCAATTGAGCTGTCACCTATTAAATTTGGAAAATACAAAGCGTAACGACAACCTAACCTAACCTGGCTAAACTCAACCTGACCTAACCTAACTAACCAAAACCTAACCCTAACTAACTAACTAACCTAACTAACTAACTAGCCCTAGCATAATATAACTAACTTAACTTAACCTAACCTAACCTAACCTAACCTAACCTAACCTAACCTAACCTAACCTAACCTAACCTAAAATAAATCGAATCAAAGTTTTAAGTGGCAGAGTAGTACCCTCCAACGAAGTTCTTTTCTAACAGAGCTCAAAGTGCGACATGTTTTTTTTTGCTGCAGCGAAATATTCCAACTTTCTTTAAGTTTAATATTCATATAAATTATACATTTACATTTATTTTCCTTCGAAATGATATTAAATTTTTGCAAGACGTTATAAGTCAAAATGTCACTATCGATATTTTTTAAAAAACCATCTAAATTATACGACAGACATATCGCCAAAAAATTAAGAAATAAACCAAAAAAAACAATATAAATTGTGTAATATATATAATACAATACTTTCTTTCGTAAATTAAAAAAAAAAAATATTAGCATTGCTAAGCACAAAAACTATAAAATACATACCTTCTTTCGTATATATATAATACGATACTTTCTTTCGTAAATTATGTAATGATAGTAAAACACAGTTACCAACTTAACAAATCGTATATTCAATAGGTGGTGATTCAAAGGTGTATGTCCCTATAGTTATATGATATGATATTAAGAAATATTAAATATATATATATTTTACTATATATATATATATATATATATATATAATATATATATATATATACTATATATTATATTATATAATATAATATATATATATATATATATATATATATATATATATAATATATGGGTATCGTTTTAAAATGTGATCACTGAGAGAGAGAGAGAGAGAGGAGAGAGAGAGAGAGAGAGAGAGAGGAGAGAGAGAGAGAGAGAGAGAGAGAGAGAGAGAGAAGGTGCTCATTTTGAGTTAGCCAAATACCACCAGTTAGGCTTGCCTCATTTATCGTATTATTTTATTTTAATTCCTCAAGTGAGCCCGATCGTCGCGCTCTCGCTCATGCAACGAGGTTGAGCGGAGGCTAGCCATCTCTGGCCTCAAAAGGCTTTTCGCTTTGACTTCTGAACAAAATCCCCTATTTTTATATGATATAAACAGAAAAAATGTTGCTATTTGTAAGTAATTAATTATATAACGGGTCATTATTATATAGTAATTTATATAGGAAAATAATTTTGAAGGCTAAAAGCTCAGAGTCTCATATGACTGAATTTCGTCACTGACAATTAAGTTAAAGTTAAAATTTAAGTGAAATTTAAAATTAAAATTAATATTAAAATATAGGTAAAATTTTCTAAAATTAAGATTGAATAATAATAATAATAATAATAATAATAATAATAATAATAATAATAATAATAATAATAATAATAATAATAATAATAATAATAATAATAATAATAATAATAATAATAATAATAATAAATAATAATAATAATAATAATAATAATAATAATAATATATATAATAATATAATATACAATAAAATATATAATAAATATATAATAAATAATATTAATGAATAATAATATAAATAATAATATAATAATAATAATAGATAATAATAATAATAATATAATAATAAACATAATCAATAATAATAAAATCTAAGTTGTCTTATTTTTAAATTGCAATTAAATACTTAACTTATTTAAAATAATTTTTTAAAACAATACATATAAAGGGTTTAATAGTAAATGAGAAAAATGTTACTAATACATTCAGTATTATTATATATATATATATATTATATATATATTATTTATCTAAGTATATTATATATATTATTAATATCTATATTATATATATATATATATATATTGAATAATAAAAAAATCAAATAAAAGATAATAATCATAATAATAAAATAATATAATAATAATAATAATACTATAATAATAAAATAATAATAATAAATATAATATAATAATAATAAGTAATAATAAAATAATATGAATAATACATAATGATATAAATAATAATAATAAATAATAATATATATATATAGATAATAATAATAATAATAAATAATAATAATAATAATAATAATAATAATAATAATAATAATAATAATAATAATAATAATAATAATAATAATAATAATAAATAAAATAAATAGAAATGAAATATAATTATAAATATAATGAATATATAATAAATTATTATACCATTTTTAAAAGTTTTAAAATATACAACAGTGGTCGGTTTTCCTTAAAAAAAAATTATTACACAAATCCAACAGGGCTCTCAGGATGTGGAATCGGAACTGAAATCGAGATCGGAATCGAAGTCTTAATCGGGAACTCGAACCGGAATTGGAATCGGAATTGAAACCGAAATTGAAATCGGAATCGGAACCGGAATCAGAATCGGAACCGGAATTGTAATCGGAATAGTATCAGGAATCGAAATTGGAATAGAGGACCGGAATCGGAATTGGAATTTGAATCGAAACCGGAATTGAAATCTGAATCAGAGTCCGGAACCAAAATTTGGAATCGGAATCGAAATCTGAATAATGTACCGGAACCTGAATTGGAATGGGATGAGGAATCGGAATCAGCAAATTGCAACGGAATGAAAATAGAATTGGACGGATCAAAACTGATTTTAATCAGTTTCGGGGGCCCGGAACTGATTGGAATCGAATCGGAACAGGAATCGAAATCGTAATTGGGGACCAATACCTGAATTGAAATTGGATCTGATTTGGAATTGAAATCGGAATCGGAGGCCAGAACCTGAATTGAAATCGGAATTGAATCTGTAATAGGAATCTAGTTTGGAAGTAGTATGTTACTAATTAGTTGGAATCAGAATCGAAATAGCCAATTGGGAACGGGCCATTAAAAATAGTATCAATCAGAATCCGATTATTTTATTTTCAGATTCCGCAATCCCTAGTGTGTCTGTAGGTGTGTGTGTGTGTGTGTGTAGGTGTGTATATGTGTGTGTTATGGTAGGTGTGTGTATACATGTGTGTGTGTGCGTGCGTGATTGGAGGTGTGTTGGAGATATTCATTTATCTTTATGAAAAGCAATGAATGATGACGAGCCATTTTATTAACATTTGTTCCGTTTTCTTTTCTATACGAAAGATTTTGAAGGGAGACTAACGGAAAAATTAATAATCACTCGCTTGAAGGATGGTAAAAGATCATGACCTCTTCCATTCCCTCTCTTTCTCGACCTTCATATATATATATATATATATATAAATATTAGTAATAGTATATATTATATAGATATATATATATATATATATATAGTTATATATATATATAGGATGTAGATCTCTTTTATATATATTATATAATATATATATATATATATATATATATATATTTAACACATGTATGGAGGGCCATTCCTAAGATGGGATGCAAGAATCTTCATACCGTATGTTTGGCGTTTCGTAAGAATCGATTAATAGGAAAGTGGCAGTTGTGTTGGGGTTCCGCTGTCACTTATTTCTTCCTACGAATTCTTATGCACACCTCGGACTTGGTCGTGAGCGACATAAATGACCTAGTATCTTTCGGTGAACATATTTGAAATTTCTGGGTAACTTCTGGGTAACTTCTGGGTAACTTCTGGGTACATGGAATGTTAGGGGAATAAATGGAGAGGAGTAAGATAATGGATGTATTTCAAAAGGGTAAATTTTATCTGCTTGCTATGACTGAAACAAATATGAAAAGAAGTTTTGAAGGACAGATCGGATTTGTGGGGAGAAATGTGGGCGCTTGAGTGGAGAGGAAAGAGAAGGGGAGAAGAGTTGTGATTCTGATGAGTGACTTGCGGCACTAGTGGCACTAGTACTATTGGCTAAATTTAAGTTTGAGAAGGTAAAGGAATGTGTGGTTATAACATATGGTCCATCTCAGGGCGATGTTGAGAATAGTGAGACTTTCTCGGATAATCTGAATGATGTTTTGAACGGGATGAGTGGGGCTTCAAATTAATTGTGCTGGAAGACTTGAATGGTTGGATAAGTGATCGAAAGAAGGATGATATAACAGGTACCCCCTTTGGGTATGCGGGAGAAAATGAGAATGGTAGTAAGGAGATTGATTTCTAAGAGAAGAGAGGTATGCGTTTGAGCAATACATATTTTAAATACAAGATTATCGAAAAATACACATTAGTATAGAAAGAGATGGTGTCCAAGTGAAGAGTATGATTGATTTTGCGTTGGTGAAGACTGAGATGTTGAAGTATATGATGGATGTTAAATCAGTGATTTTGATGGGGATGGGAATATCAGGTCGTTATGTTGCCTTATATAAAATTAAATTAGTGGAGTTATGGATGGAGGGGAAAGAAAAAAAGGAAAGAGGTGAGGAGAATTAGAAGTGAGGAGTTAAATTAACAGGATTATAAGGAAAAACATGTGAGAGTACTTGCAAAAATAGGTAGCGTGAGAAAGTTGAAGATTGGTAAATCAACAGGTATAGATGAGATTACTGGTGAAATGATCAAGAATGAAGGATTGTGATTGATTGGATACGGAACTTTTGCAACAAAGCATTTGGGGGAGGGTTTAGTTCCAGATTGGAGAACAGTAATAGTACCCTTATAAAATGGTAAGGGAGATAAGGGGAACTGAAGGAACGATAGGGGAATTAGTTTAAATATTGAGCGTTGTAAGGAAGATATATGCTCGTATTTTGGTTGAAAAAAAAAAAAAGAAAGTGCATCGAGTAACTAAGGGATCGATTGGCGAAGAACAAAGTGCATTTGTGTTCGAGGATGTGTAGATAAAATTTTTACATTGAAAGAAATGATTGAAAAAATGAGAGGAGAATAAATTGTATTTAGGTTTTATGGACTAGCAACAGGCATATAACAGGATTAACAGGGAAGCTCTGTGGCAGGTGTTAAGTGGAAAGCTTCTGAATGAAACCAAAAGTATATATGTCGATAGTGAAGTGTGAAAGAATAAATGGAGTGGAAAGTGAATAGTTTAATATTAATAGTGGAGTGAGGCAGAGATGTGTTATGTCTACATGGCTATTTAATTGGCATATAGATGCGGCAATGAAAGAATTAGAGACAGGGGTGGTAGGGGAATGTGTTAGACTGATGGAGAATAGATAGAGAGTGGAGGCTGCCCTGGTCATTGTACTCAGATGATTTAGTTTTGTGTGGCGAATCTGAAGTGAGTTTGAGAGGATTGGTAGAAGGGTTTGAAAGTAAATGTAGATAAGAATAAGATGATGGTAGTAGGTGAGGAGAGTCCAGAGTGTGAAATAATGTTGGATGGAGAGCAATTGGAACATGTATCTGAATTTAAATATTTAGGCTTTATATTGGGTGAAAAGGGAACAGATGATGCAGAGTGTAATAGTTAAGTTGCGAGTGGTAGGAAGGTGGCTGGTGCAATCAAATCTTCGTTAAATGAAATGAAACTAAGTCTTGAGTGCACTAGTGCTCTTCATGAGGGTATGTTGTTATTGTAGTAGTGAAACTATGGTGCCATATGAGGTATAGATCTAATATACAATCTGTTCAGATGGATATAATCTTTGGGAAGCATTAAGTGAGAGAAGAATTGATAAAATGAGGAATGAACGTCTTAGGGTGTTGTGTGGTGTGAAAAAAGGAAGAAATAAGATAGTAACCGAAAGATTAAGATGGTTTTGTCATATGGATATATAGTGATAAGTGTGCTGGGAATCGACGCATCCCAATTCCTTTTATTAGTCGATGATATGGAATTTATCTGCCTGAAATGTAATAGGCAAAGTGGTCTAGGCCAACCTAAATAACATGAAACTCTTGCCAACTCTGGTTTCATCCAAAATGCACCAGCCTTCAGATTCCTAATACTTTTTCCCCAACATGTCCTGCCATTTATGCGGAAACTTGCGCACAGAAATCCATATTCCCCACTTCCATAATTCAATCAACATACTTCAATTAAATATTAATAGTATAAAAAATAAACATAAAGAACTTCACCTCATCCTAATTAAATACAATTTACACATAGCATTTATAGACAAATCAAATCTCACACAAAACAGTCACCTATTTGAACTTCCTAACAACACAACCCTAAGACTAGACAAACATCCATCCAAACCTAGCCTTATTACACTCATACACAAAAATATCCAATTCAGAAACACCACAAATCACACACCACTCCTTATGAAAGACAAAATATCCACTTACCAATCAATAGAAATACAAATCAATTAAAAAAACACACAACCTAATTAATTTTATATTCCCCCTCCCCCCATCAATATCTTCACTTGTCAATAGGATTTATTTAATCCATTAACACAATATAAGTCAACCTGATATAGCCGGGGACTTCAATACACATCACTCCACATGGCTTCACATGCACACACGCACGCACGCACGCACGCACGCACGCACGCACGCACGCACACACACACACACCCCTTACAAACAATTAATTTATATAAAACCCGCATATTAAAATTTAATTTTTGTTTTTTTTTTAAAATCAGATCCTCAACAACAGAAACACGAAACCTACTAGAAACCTTTACAAACATTAACAAGAACTCCTACATCCCCGGGTATCTCCTTCTGTTCCCCCAAATTCAAGTTGCCATAACATGGCAAACTTTTCATGCTCTCTCCTCAGATCACATCCCAATAATAATCATAATTCAAACATACACACCCCTACACATAAATCTTTTAAAAGAACATATCAAATACAAGAAAGCAAATTGGCAAGCTTACACCGACCGCATAGAATAAAACCTAGAAGAGTCTTCAAATAGACTCTTTATTTCTCTCAACAAACATACAACACATTTAATCAATAATTCTAAAAGCATTCAAAATATACCTAAATCCCACATACCTACCGCAAACAATTCGACCCCAACTTCTCACTTGAAATAGATGCTCTAATAAAACGAAGAAACGCCCCTCCAATCCACAAAGCTATCTGTGAACAAAGCAATAAAATTCCTAGCCCCCCCCCCCCCAAAAAAAAAAAAAAAACAAAGCAATATTATCATGCAACACTGTTTAAAAAATCAGCCATAAACCCGCAATAGAAAAACAATTAAACAACTTTCAACTTTCAACTATCAGAAATCTTAGAAACTTACAAAAAAGTCGAACCAGATAAATTTTCAATATTCATCTCAAACACTTGGAAACCAAAGCTATTGCAACCCTAACTCAAACGTTCAACGTTGTAACAACCTGGAAACAAGCACATATAATTTCTAAACTAAAGTCAAACAAACCACTTAACAACCCCCCTCTCGTATCATTGTTCTCTACAATATCCAAAGTATTATAAAAATTAATCCTAACTAAAATATCTCCCTTCATCCCCTTATCAAACTCACAACATGGATTTAAACAAAAACCACTCCACTACACTCTCCTAACCGACCTAACACAACACATTCCTATTGGTTTTAACCAAACTCCTCTCTCTTCTCGAACTCTCCTGATAGCATTAGACATTAACAAGGCATTTGATACAGTCCCCCGTCACATTTTAATAGACAAAATACTAAACAAAGATATAACCATCAAAGACAAAAAAATAATAGCAAATTTCCTGTCCAGTTGCACAGCTAGTCATACAAGTCCACTCCTCCCATACATACATACATACAAATTATATAAGAGTCCACCATTGAGTCAACTTTCACCAAAACTCTTTAACCTTTTATGCATGATCTACCACATCCCTTTTCATAAAAATTAATAGCTATGCAAACGACCTGACAATCACAGCTCAAAACTCTAATATAAATACAGCATTTAGAGAACTACAACAATACAATATATATCAGCTAGAACAGTGGCCAACAACAAACAGAATGACTGCATCACCTAAAAAATTATCTATTACATTACCCCAGACAGAAGAGAATCAAACGTTCACCCAACAGTTTTTCTATCAAAAGATCGACTCTCTCTCAATAAACAACCCACCATCCTAGGCTTGACTTTTGATACACATATGACATTCACCCTCCACATCAACAATATCACTTCTAGAGCCACAAATAAATTATGTGGGCTGAAAAAATTAGCTGAAACAAACTTTAGCCAGCATAAAGATATCCTCACAATAGCACAGATAATACCGCTGTCCCTTTTAAACTACACATCACTTGCCTGGGTTCCTTCAATATTTCAGTCCAACATTCAGAAAATAAAACAAAGGAAAATAACGAGCTGCCTTCCCACCATGTTGCGCGAATTTTCATTACATTCTAACTCCTTAAATCGCAACCAATAAATTTCGATTGCCCGCAAAAAAATGAATGATCAAACGATCGACTAACTACCCTTGTGTTAAGAAAAAACGTATTATTAGTAAAAGTCGCTACTAATATCTTCTTGAACAATATATTTTATATATATCTTCTATTTAAATTTCATTATTTTTCCCAAAAAAGGACATATTATCCATCCGCAAAAATTTCGCTGAAACGAAAAAGTTTCATCTAAAACATGAAAAAAAGTAGCTCCTCAGTAGTATTTTAAGACGGCTTGAAATCGCGCGACTCAAACAATTCTTTTTGTCATAACTTCCTTTGTACTGGAACAATTTATATGGGACTTGTACCATTATCTCGTCTTTAGATACTTATTACCTCTGCAAAAGGAAAATCATTTTATAATAATATTCACGTGATATCCATAGTTAATGTTTTTGAGGAGGGGTTTCAAGACTGCCTCCCCCTAATTAAAATATCCCTTTAAAATCACTAATGCCATATTGTGTACACTTCAAACTATATGTGTATCAAATTTTATCCAAACTCCATGACATTTAAATATATATATATTATATATATATATAATTATAATTAGTATATATAATATATATATATATATATATATATAGATATAATACATTATATTAAAATATATATATAATATATATACTATATATATATATAATAATATAGATATATATACTATATTTATATATATATATATATATATATATATATATATATAATATATATATATAATATTATATTATATATATACTCGTATATATTATTTTGAAATATGCTTGTATGGATTAATTTTTACTTTGAAAATATTGTGACTCACCTCAAACATTTTCCCTCACATGTGTTTACCTCAAGCAATTTATGCACTAAACTTTGATCTATATATGTTAATTACATATAACTTACTACTGTACTAGATTTATCATGACACTAGTATATCTAGTTTTTGATTTATTAAAATCTAAAATCAGAAGCCTCATTTGACTATTCGTAGTCTGACCTCAGCGTTTCATTACAGTTTGACTATGTAAGATTTAATAGATTATTTACTACCTTATTTTTATTAGCAAAATATCATTAATATCCAACCACACACACTAATACTCCATTTTTATTCCCTTATATTAGTTTGAGGCACCGGATAGAGACAATGTGCCTATCAATGGAAAACTCTCTCTGTCGAGTCTACTCTTGCTAAAATTCTTACTCAATCCTATATGTTGTGCAGTTATAACTGAAAGACACAAACTATCTTCATCAACCAGGAAAAGTGGCTAACCTCCCTTAAGTTCTGACCTACTGATAAAAATTTCTGCCCCTTGCCAAAAAACATCTCTAAAACTCTGTAAATCTGCCTCTCCTCTTTTTTCCTGAGCTAGTACTCCTTTTGAAAGTTAATTCTCTCTGGCTTCCTTTTTTTATACTAATTCCACATTGGGCGATTCTGGTAACTCCACTCCTACTCTTTCTCTCAGTTGTCCAATGGCTCTGCCTGTGATTACACATGATTCAGGTGCATGGATCCTTAGATCTATAACGTTTGGAAGGTTCGGGCCCCGCCACCATTCCCTCTGTATTGAGGATGTGCGCTTCCGAGCTGGCGCCTGTCCTTCGTTCGGCTCTACTCTCTTAGCCTAATACTAACATTTCCCCATTGAAAGCGCGATATGTCGACGATCCCGAAGAAGGATAGCTGCTCTGATCCTTCTAGAACTATCGCCCTCACTTGTATTCTGTCTAAATCTTTGGAACCTCTCCTCAACTCTCATTTCCTGATCATCTGAGTCTCATTCCCTCCTTTCAGATCAACAGTATGGTTTTTGACGTTCGATGTCAACTGATGACATTCTTTCCTAACTCACTGATTTATGTTCTTCCGCCCTTAGGGACTATGGGGAGTCATGTGTGGTGGCGCATGTCAATCCAAAAGCCTTTACCGCGACGTATGCGCATGCTCGTCAGCTGTCTACTTCTAAGCTTCCTTCCTGATGTCTCCTACCTCTTTCGCCCATTTTGTTTTGTCAGCATCGCTGCCATATTGCACTGATGGTCGAGCGAGTATCTGTGCTACCTTCCTGCTTAACTGTGAGTTAACTCCTATATCCCAACTTACTTCTTACATGTTCATTAATGAACTTCTATGCCCGCATCTAACTCTTATTTTATGCCGATGACTCAAGCTCTCCATTCTTCCGTTCACTTCAAATCTGCTCTCTTTTGCTTCTAGACTCCAGCTTTCCAATTCTATTCTTGCCAGCTTCTAGACTTCAGCTTTCCAATTCTATTCTTGCCAATCTGGATGGATATTTCCCAGATGCAGTTCACAGACCGTGTGAATTCAACTACTTTGAAACTCACCTTCACATCTATCTCAGAAACACCTCCCAACTTCTATCCTCTTCGCATCGGCTCTCCCGTCTCACCTGTTAACATTCATGGTCTGAACGTAAACACAAAAAGAAACGTATGTGCACACACACCACCACTCACAATGGTGCTTAAGAAGGCTTCAAAGAAGCTGGGAGTTCTATTCAAATTGCAGGCATTTTTTTCTTCCATTCAGTTACCCCAATTATATTGATCCGCCCTTGTATGGAGTACTGTTCTCACATATGAGGCTTCTCCGGTTCCATCTTTCTTTTGGATAGGATGGAGCTCTAAGGCTAGAAGTCACGAGAGTGAGAGAGTGTCTCACACTCTATTCACTTTAACCCTCTATCTCTGCAAACGTGATGTGTTGCCTCTCTCTTTACTCACTGTACATTACACGTAACGGCAGGTCTCAAGGAGTTTGTCCGCTTAGTCGATCATTTCCCCACCACTGCGTTCGCCTTCGTGCACAAGAGTGCGTTGCTTTCTCATGAATCTGTGGAATATTGAGAACTCCAGGCTTGTTCTTGTGGGGTCTCTAACTTCTCCTGCTCATTCTTCTACTTATTCCTGTTATATTAAGCTTCCTTTCTTTAATTCTTCCATCAGCGTTCACTTCAGAGATTTGCGTCTAGGCTCGTAGAACTGTTGGGTGGGTTTTCCCCCATTATTAGTTTTTTTTTTTATACTTTGTTCTATATTCTCTTGAAAACGGCTTTGCCGTGAGTAGTGTGTTATATATATATATTATATATATATATATAATATTATATATATATATATATATATAATAATCATATATATAATTATTTAATACATTTATATTATTATAATAGTCATATATTGATATATACATATATATATTATTATATATATAAAGTTTAAATTGACCTCTATGGCCTATAATGAAAGGTTAAAGTTCACATATTTGTGAAAACTTAAATTTTGAGTTTTCTTAAATACTTCAAGTTCGGAATTTAAATTCATACAATTTAGTCAGAATTTGGCACTGATTCTATTGGTGTATATCTAATTACTGTACTAGTAACTAGTTACTAGTAAATTTATTAATTTATTTGTCTATGGAGGTAATTACATCATGTTGCTAACATGTGGAAATGTTTTCATATTTCGTCTTTGAAAATTGCTTGTCAATTTCATTTGGTATTCACGACTTTTTTTGAATAATATTTTTATCGCTAATAGCTAATAATCATATTACCTAATTTTTAAAGTCCTTTTTAGTATTTATTCATAGGTAATGAATAAATTTTAATTATTGTTTTTATGCTCACAAACAACCGTTTTCGCGGGCTTTTGCTTACTTTGCCGGGACTATAAAAGCTTGAACTCGGCCTCAGAGCCTTATTCCTTGCCATAGTTATTCGTCTACAAGCTAGTCATGTTAGCCTCCCAATTTGCTTTGTTTTTCAGACTTTTTGCTCTTCAAGAACGTCTAGCCTTTCAACGAGAATTATACAGGCGATTTAAAGTAAATAATTTTTTGACATGCTTCCGTTCTTCATTTAAAATTATTTCAACCTAGAGTTAGACCTTCAAAGAAGGGACTACTTTTCTAGTTGATAGCTTCTTTTGATTTTTATTTGTCAATATGACAAAGGAAAAGGAAATTACTCAATTTCCTTTTTCATTATGGTGAATTTCATTCTTATTTAGTGAGTGTTATAAATGTTCAAGGCACGGGCTATTTAGCTGGGAAGTTTTTTTCCCCCTAATTTTTTTATTTTAGAGTAGTTCTTTAGTCTTCTTCTTTCCCTTCTTTCAGCTTTAGATAGGAGCACCCTGTATCGCGATAATATAATTATTATATAGGATAATGTGTATAATGAAACAATGTATTTAGCGAGATGACTAATAATCTGAGCTCTTTATTTATGAGTATAAGTGTTTGTGAAATAAAACATATCACAATAATGCACGCTAATGAGTATATCCAATTACAATAATATAATTATGTAAGATTGAAGTATCTTTGATTAGGTGATTTATCGTTTAAAATACGTCTATTATAGAAGTAATAGTATAGATATTAACTATAAATTGATAACGTAATATTATTAAATAACAAAATATTCTAATTAGTTCTTTTTGCTAGCATTTATTAACATTATATTTTCTTTCATGAGATTGAAGTAAATGCATGGTTTTTCTTAGAAAAACTCAGACCTTAGTAAATACTACCTATTAAACATATCCGATAGTTGTGAGCAACTGTGATTTAATTATTGTAGATTTTATCTTATTTTAAGCTATATTATAATAAGCTATTTAATATTATAGAGGTGTTTAGATCATAAACATTAACTCAAATCGTAAGAGATATTTAAAAAACTATTTTCATATTCATATAACAGTAAAATATCTTTATTTGTTTATAAAATCAATTATTATTATTGAGTGTTAATATGGAGAGAACACATTTACTCTACCCACAGGAATACCGTTTATATCCATTACACTATGTAGAGAAACATAATCGAAAAATTGAAATTTATATCGATTATATTCGAAAATATAGATTAATCATTAGAGTGATGTACTTAAATAACTATACATCGTTGATCGATATATTGTATATTGACCCCTATTATGAAAATCACAGTTGAAAATTATTTGTCAAAAGTCAAGATAATATTTTTCGCTTCAGTCAAGCTCATCTTTACACAACAACCAAACCTTATTCATTTTGTGAAAAATTTTGATTTATTGTAAAATTATCAATGGAATTTTTTCTCAACAACAATCTAATGAATGCGAGCATAGAGAATGAAACAGATATACAAATGGGTAATTGTACATATACTCAAGGAGTGACATAATCCCTAATTACCTATACATCTATAACTACAGACTATCTAACCTATATATATATATATATATTAATAGACATCATTATTATCATACAGCTAGTAATATATACTACCTAGTAAAAACCATCTAATAATATAGAAACACAGCCATAGCAATATATATAATTACACATCACTAACAACAGCGATATCATATCTACATATTGTGACCAGACTTTCGATCATTCCTCCATCCCCCGAGACTAGTCCATCACCCAGATATTTAGAGCACATTAACACCCTGTTCAACACACCAAGGACACGACACCGCTCACCAAGAATATCAAACACCACTATCTTATCAAAGACAATCACACCAACGACAGTAATATCTCTTATATAAACAATCGCAGAACTTGAGAACCTCCACACACGAAAGTATCTTCCTGTTTCCGCTGCTGCACCACCTCTCCCTTCGAAGAATACCAAATATTAAATACACTAATTGACACCGCTATCATCGACACTTGACGTTCTGTCAAAATGGTCTCTTCCGGAGCATGACGACGAGCACAAAATATCTTTTATAGACTTCCTCACAACCTTAAACGAAACATTAGACGCAACTTTCATACATTTCAATTACTATTTACGGATCTCTATGGACCCGAGACTCACACACTTGGCGGTTTAACTGACAGGCAGAATGGTCTGCGTTGGTGAATATCATTCCGAAAGCTACGCAAACCGACTTTCTCAATAAATGAAGAGTCGGAGTCATAACTGACACGAACTTAACAAGATTAAGTACACAGTAGTCGACCATAAATTTACGGCATACTAATACTATTTAATGCCCTAATAAACATCTTGTATTAATAACAACATTAACTGATCATATACGTATGTCTCATATATAATTAATAATACATAAACACACCACAATACATTATTAGGTAGTACATGATAGTATATGAGGATTACATATATATTACTTATATAGTGATCATATAGTTATATATATATCAATATATATATATACTAATTATAACAATACATGTCCTCCTTTATTATCTTAATCAGAAAGCAAAGTCCTTACTAAATCCTAAACATCGTTATATTACAATTTTCGCGAAAACAAAATTTTTTATCTACAGGCCAAACATATAAGCACTATAAAACACACTGAAAACACCCATAAACGAACGTTCTTGCACCCGCGATACCTTAAATATAACGCTTATAGGACATTACCCAGCGTGTTTAAAAAAATCTATTACTCAGGTGAAAAGAAATCCATTCTATATTCTCAAAAGATGTTTAAAAAAAAAAATTATAATCACCAATATGTTAATCTTTGAACTTTTGGCCTTAAGTAATAAGTGATACATTCTTCAAATTTATTTGCAAGTCCTAAAGGAATATAATTAAAGACGCCCAGTAGTAAATTAAATTTTGGTTAAAGATAAGTTAGTGATAATGCTAAATTCCTATATGTAACAAGCTGGTGATAGTTACCACAGCACCAACACGTAGACTACCTCCCTCCCGTCGGCCTTCACAAAGAAACAACGATTATATGATAAAATAAAAACTAATATATCAACTAATCAGCAAAATCGGAATGGGGATTTAAATAGACATAAGTTAACTCATGCTAAGACAGAAATTTATACTATATATATACGACTAAATAATATTTATACAACAATAATAAAATATGATTAGTCCTAATATAATTTACACCTCTTTACAATAACAAAATAATTACATTTCAGTCCTAAACATCTTAAAGGTAATGTCGCGTAAACATAGGTAATTACCTATAATATATAATTTATAAGTAATTATCATTATATTAATTATTATAAAATACTATATAAATTTATTATATATATATACAAAAGTAAGATCAGATATTAATAAACTATTAATTATAATAATAGTAAGATAGAAAAACCTTTATTAACTTTATACATAACATAATACAATATAAAATACTATAGACACATCAAGAATATTAAAATGATAATATTAATAATAACAGTCTTATAGCATCATTAACACTACATTCAACTATAATATTAAACTCATATGATACTTAATGATAGAATATATACACTAATAAAATATTTATCACCATAATTAGAGATAAATTTTAAGGACCGGTTTCATTTATATAGGTCAATTATATAAAGGAGGTTTTATTTACGGAAGAGGTCATAACACATACGTATAGAAGATTTACATACATTAAAATAGCTAAAATAACACTCAATACACCTCAAACACCCAATGCCTCAACACTGCACTTTCCATACCCGTACTAAACCACAGGTTAAAAATACAAACTTCCATGTTCCCCAGACCTTATCATTATACAATAAACAAATACCATATCAAATACGTAATAAATACTTATATACCAGCTTACTATCCACAAGGGCAACTAATGATAAAATACTAATACTTATATATACTTACCAATAAACATAATATAATATAGATAATATATAATTAATACCACACAATTATATACTGAAAATATCTATCCATAACAGTAGATAAAATAACAATATACTAAATAAAAAATAATCACCAGAAAATTTACTATAATATATGATTATATTGTATCTGAATTCGACTCTCTTCTATTACAACCAATCTAATATCTATTTAGGTGCCAATAACTATGTTAAGTATTGTACTATGTGCCTACACACTACCAAACCTTAGCTATATAAAGATTACAAATATAATGAGTGTTTATAAACTTAACCCTAAATATTTAACAAGTACAATCAATAAACAATTAATCAACATAGTATATGAATTATAAAAATGATTAAATCAAAATTGTATGCAATAATCCTATAAAAAGTGGTCATAAATCGCTATCCACATAACCAGCGCACTACCTTATATAATTTATCGTACTTTATGAATCAACAGTATTACTGATAAGCTCTAAAAACACAAAATATTCCTACAAAAAACTATACCCAATCATCACAAGTAAAAGTACCAGATAAGAATACTCTACATAAACCATAACTGCGCAGAATTCAGTAAATCACGCACACATCACCAGTAAAACCCAATATACAACAACTCTCCAAGACGCTATCACTACACCATGACATAATTATTATAGCTAAGAAAAGGATAAATACTACATATATTCGAACCTTACATATAAAAAATAATCCACATGTACTATTAATTGCCAGAAATTATTTATTCATAACATATAGAGTGAACCCGGAACTTACTTATCGTGAGCAAGAGAAATATATTAGATATTTGCAAACGTTGCTGTAGTGTTTCAATAATCTCACTCGTATATGATATAAATATTCGACTACAATAAGTCAACTTATCCGCTACTGACCCGTGATTAATAATTATCAACATCTCACGTGCAGAGTTTGTAATTATGGCCGGTTCAGTCTCTAAGCATATCTTAGTCCCAAATATTATCTGTATATAAATAAAACAGATCACTTTATTCAAAACTGCTAAAATCAACCTTGCAGCGTTTACTGACAAACATCCTATGATAACAATATAATTAATTACTATTTTCGTTTTATCGTGCCTTTACAGAATTCCATTATTTTGAAAATAATTCCTAAAATGGTAACATCCTCAGAACTATCCCACCAACAAAAAATAAAACTCCTATAGAGATACATATGCACACGAGCATAACACAAGCATATCTCAATAGCCGTCAGACAATTAAGAAAAAGAAAAGAAGCAGAAATAAATGATATATAAAGATTATGATACCCATACGGATAAATACGAAGTTCAATAATAAAAACAAGTGCACATACTTTAGATCTCAAGTCAGAAATTACATTTAGTAAATTTACTAAACTGTAATTACAATACTTTAAATTAATAATACTCTTAATGAAGATACATCTACAAAATATGATGCATTTAAATATCTTGTAATAAATAGAAATATTTCATCCACTACAATCACGCAATTACCTCTTATAAACCTTATGAACAAAAGGATACATTTCAAATTATGATTTAATGTAAAGTTTTGAGGTTTAAACATTAGATTGTTTAATTTGAAGGACAGAATTTTCTTTAACAGATAAAGTTAATTTTGTTGCTCAAATTTTTTTTTCTTAAAATCATTCTATAACTCTAGTTAGTAATCTAAACATAATTTGTTTAAAAATTATTTTTTACCTTCAATATGAATTATTTAAGAAACCTGTCAAGTGGTCGTTAAAATTTTGTGGTAAACATATATGAAAAACCTAAAACAATTTTATAATTATTCTAGATTGCTTGAATTCAAAGCCCTAAAACAGGTTATTTGAGTAATTTTAAAATTCTGAATGATCTGTAGTTCGTGCTTAAATTATGATTGAAGAGAGCAGCGTTTGATGAAAAGACGTGTAGTATTCCTAATAAACATGACGACATCAAGATCATATGGAACAAAAGACAATAATAACCTAAACTCACATATTCAACATTTAATCCAATGCCAAAATAATATATCTAAGCATTATATAACATAAGATTGATGACTTAGCTCACCAATCTCATTTTAAGAAAAGCCGAGCAACCCCTTAAGAAAAGTTCGCGAATAAATATTCCACACATAGTACTCAGAGGAACCAAAAAACCTACATTACTCTAGAAATAAAATATAATAAACAGAAAAATAGATACTTTTTATTTATCAATACGCACGCTCTGCGGCATATTTACCAGTATCTGATTAAAAGAGTGAATCACAGAACCATAACCGGCTAAAACAGCAGATAGCGAGACGGACGATTAGAAATAAATTATAACGATACTTAGACTGAACAATGAAATTGGAAAGTCATCACTGAAATCACCACCAATCTTGAAACACTCAAGGAAACCTTCTTCTAAGAATCACAAAGAACAGAGTTCTCTCTCGTGATACGGGGAGAAGCAGACTGACCAATGTACACAAATTATTTAACTCTCAGCAATTTTATTCTTCTTACAACTATACATATATCTATATAACATAAAATACTGTTCCAAAAATTCAATAAATCAATATTGGATCTAATCAATTGCGATAATCTACAGATATTATCACTAGCGGAAATTCTAGTCTCTATACTTCATCTATCCCTAAATAGATATAACATCATAGTCTATCACATTATAATTAACCAATCAGGCCGCTCACAACTTTAAGGTGTATCTATTATCCTCATAAATTAATGTATTAACGAATAAACAAATACATAGTACTATCTACTATATTAAACAAAATAGATATTTGAAAATCATATGTCGGTATATAGTATAATAATAATAACTATAATATATAGTATTATATATATAATATATATTATATTATATAATAATAAGTATATCAATATATCAACAACAAATTCAATTTATTCAATTGGAAGCTCTTCCAAGGGGCGTAACTAACGCCCCGCCAGACCCCGACGTGCTGGAGAGGCCCACAAGTAAAGGGGCCATAAATTTCGAAGGAGCAAACAACCAAATAAAAATGAAATATGAAAAATACATAATTTACCCAATATTTTACAACATACTAGTCTGAACAAACATATCATACACAATATATAGCCTAACCTTCACTAAATAACTACATTGAAAAACATAACAAACAATCAAACAAACAAGAAAGAAACTAAAATTACTAAGAACCAAAGCTGGCACTGAACTATATATAATATATATAACTATATTATTATATAATAATTATAACATATTCATACAAATAATCATTTTTAGGTTAATATATGCTTAATATTATCATACAAAACAATACATTTACGTCCATACCACTAAATATTGCGCGTCTGATATATATATATACCTATATATATAATGATAAGAAAATAAGTATAGTCATCTCACCCCCAATTATTATATACACAAAGCTCCCACTCTGATGAATCTAAAATCTTCAGAACTCACGCAATTAACAAGTGCACACGTTACCAAGATATAAAATAAAATTATCCCCATATAATAATCATGCTGACTTCCAACCATACATTAATCTTACCATATATATCTGTGAAACAATGATGATGAGAAATAACAAAATATACCCCACTATTATAGTGTAAAAACCATTTTACGAAATACCCTCGATGGGCACACAGTTCTCCACCTTCAAAATCTTCAGAACGACCTTCATGTATAGATCATATCGCTCAGATGCCACATGCCTGCACTTACTTTCCAACAGACTAAATTTTTTTCGTGAGACCACATAGTTCTCTAAAAAACAACCGATTCATCTACATCACTTTTATTCTCAACAAATCTCTTATTATTATCTATTCGTTCGCAAGCTAATTTGCCGCATCCAGTCAAATCCAAAAACTAACCTCTTATGTCGCATATAACAACAAAATAAAAACATCACAATACTAAAACTGTGAAAAATATATTGTTAAATAGACCCTGATCACTACACAATAAGCATTCACAAATCCTTGCAATAAAATTTTATGACACTCACATTTCACCCAGAAATTGCATCTGCTGAGCAAAAAAAAAATCGACTCTCTTCCTTTAAATCTAAGTCACAATTCATTTCTCATCAATACACACAATAAGAAGATTGCGGGCCCTTACGCGAACATTGGAACACCACACAGTGGCAATATTACAGAGCAATAATAACACAAGAACTTTAAACATTAAACACAGTATCCAGAAACAAAATATCCTTACTTAATTTCAATACGTAGATGTCGAAGTGTGACTAAGAGTCTCTAGGATATATTGTCACAAGTATTTAAGTCGCATAGTCGAAAAGTATAATTGACTCTCTGTAGTACAAAACGCTGATACTCGAAAAAATGTCAAAAACATGGTTTTTTAAAAATTTTGAGTAGAGAGTATCTGAAGAGAGACTCTATAGTAGTTGGCACTACAGTATTCACTGTTCCCACGAGAGAACATTCTCCTCGTTATATATACTTCGGATTTTTATTATTTTTGGCGATGGGCTGTGTAGAGAATAATATATAGTCTTTAATCATGGAGTTTTGTTGATTTTAGTGATGAAGAGTGCGATTTGCAAAATCGGATGCTGAATAACATTCCAAATGAGTTTTAATGAGCTCCATAGTGTGTAGAGATGGTGGTGATATTATTTTGGATTGAGAGGAGGCTGTAGTTGCCTTGTGAAGATATATAGTGGACAGCATCGTGCTCATGAAACAGAAAATTTTGGTGGGCGGTATTTGTTACTCTGATATACTAGTACCAGGAGATAGCCACACATTGTTGCCGAAAACTTTTATGAAAAGAGGAACTATATATATGTAAGTGAGAGGTATTAGATAACAAAAAGCGATTACTATGTATAATATGCTTTGCTGTGCGGGTCTAGGCATTATAGGACTAGTGGAGGATCAAATATCACGAAGGGCGTTAATTATATTTATATTGATGCATTTACGAGCGCTACTTGCTTATTATCTTATAGAAAAATTTGGTACTCCTAGATGCAGTGAATACATCATCTATTCTCAGCTCATTAATGTCATATAGCCAATCTTAGATGCATTATATATTATGAGTCTGTTATAATAGTTGGAGTAAATGTGTGTGCTGCAGTATCTCGAGAGATTCTCATCATACATGAACGAGATCAGGCAGAAAGAAATTTTATTGATATTGTAATTCGTCTCATTTGTGAAGCTATCAGAGTACTAGATAACCTGTAGATACACATAGGGTTTCGTCTTTACAGGACTTAATTGGGGATAGCTCATTCTAGCTCCAAAAATTTGTTCATGAAATTTCCAAGTCAAAGTTAAAAATTATTAGTGGCACAAAACTTTATGATTGTAGTAAAATCACTGAGTGGTAGGGGATGTCAGAGTCAATCTCAAAATCACAAAAATAAGTCAAAGCATCGGCAATCAGTTAAAAGGTGATAATATACGAGTATATTAGAAGGGTTCAAAGTCAAAAGAAACAGAAATTGTTGAATTGATTTATGGTTTTGTAGCAGATGAAAATATATTGCTAGATTTAATTCTCTGTCTTGATTACATAAGTTATAAGTATTTGAAACAATTCAATATATGTCTCTCAAATAATTACTGCCAAAAGTTACCAAATACAGATCTTCAGTGATAAAGCAAACTTTTAAATTAAACATTTAATTATTACAAACTTATGTTAACTAGTACACAATAATGTGAAGATATTAATGTATGTATAGAGATATTCTCACATACATGACAGGCACATATCATATCTTATATAGAAGACATAAATTATTGTCTAAAAAGAGTATCATATTATAAAAATGTATTATTAGTATAAATATTTTACAAAATAGTCTCATTGAATAGAATATATGAAAGAGCGTATTGAAAGCCTTAATAGATAGTATATTTAAATTGGAAGAAACTACTTCATATCTTGTAGAAAATAGTGATATAATAAAATATGGAAGTCAACCCAATAAACACTCTACGTCTATATCGTCTAGATGCTCGAGCTAAAAACCAGAACCTCCATATGTTAAAATCAAATCAACGAAACTGTATTTTCATTATCTGAAATCTCAATCGAAAAGACTCTAATTAGTCAGAGATGAAGTTACGTACGATAATATGAGAGATATTAGAGTGTTAGAAAAGCTACAAAGGAGGTTTATACACACACACATTTAGGATTTTTTAGCTTTCGATGTTTCATCACACAATTAATCACCTCAAGATCTTATCAAGTGTACTACCACTGAAGTATGAAAAATTCGACATAAAAATATTATGATAACTATTAAAGATTTAGCTAACTTTATTTTTTTCGTAGAAAACAGCTGCTTAGCAAGTAGTGCTCAATCAAAGCTTGTTTTTCAAAAACCTTTTATAGCTTGTCTAGTTATAGAATTATTTACCAAGTAATAATAATTCTCATGCATAAAATGGTTACTAACGAAACTTGTATATTTTCAAAAAGCTCAAGTTTAAATAAATAACTTATTTTTATAAGGTTAAACTATGGATATTATTAACTTTTTTCTAATGGCTTAACCTATCATGGCAATCTATTAATACATTATTGGAAAATTAAAAACATGTATCGATAATCTTATGATATTCTGAAAAAATGATGTTGTATAATAAATTTCATGGCATATGAGCCAAAACTTATATAATTTTTATTTAAAATCAATATTTATAAAAAGCATTCATTCCTTTTTTATCGATAAATATATTAGACAAAGCCTATAGAACAGTAATAATCCCACGTAATAGTTGGTAAACGTATTAACATTTTATCTATATAATATATTTACCTTATAATTATATATATATATATAATATATATATATATATATATATATAATATATAAAATATTAATATATATAAATTAATTAAATAAATATATGATATATTATATATATATATATATATATATATATATTACCTTTTCAGTGATGTAATCTTTACAGTTTGAATTTTCAAATGCAAGATAAAATTTGTAGGGATTAAGACGAGTGCAGTCCTTGTTGAAATGACCTGAGCACTTCAGCTTTCCACAATGACCATAAATATCAATTTGTATATATTTTTCTAATATCTTCACATAATTCCACCTCCCATTTTTTCCAGAACAGTTAGACCCTAGAATAGCGAGCGTTTTATTTTTTCTGCTAAAAACGTCCAAATCTGATCTTACAATTCTGTCTAGTAATGGCACGACACGACCATAGGGTACAGGAACATCACTTTCAGAACGATATGTCATTGACCAATTAAAAAAATTGTTATAATGGTCCAAATTTTTATCTTTAGCTTTGTTAAAAGTGTTAAATATACTTTCATCGCTCATCCACACCCATCGTTGATCATAATTGATTCGATGTAGTTCTATAGGAGGACCATCTATTAAATGCAAATGAAACAGAACAGCATCAGCGGAATGAAAGTCGTTGTGGTCGTAAGATATTCTACAATTTTTAACTGAACATTTTCCAAATGGATCCGAGCTTTGTTTTCCGTAATGATTAATTAACCTCAATTTAAGCCTTGGTCCAAATTTATAAATATAAATTAAAAATTCCGTTGGTTGGGGAAGTCCAATATCCTCGTGCAAGAAAAGCCTTCTTCCTAAAGTGGAGAGTTTATTCATTTCTTCTGAGTTAAAATTCCTGAAATTCCAGTACCCATTTCCTTTCAAAATTTCCATCTTCCAACACATCTAAATTCCTTCCAGGCTAATCTTATAACTTTGATTGTTTGTCGGTAAAGTCTATTTAAATTATTATGATCCGAAACCCGAATTAATATCTATTAATAAAACATAATAAAATTATATCATATAAATTATAAAATATAATATTTCTTTTAAATATCTTAAGCAGGAAATAAAACGTAAAAATTCATTTCGGCCCGCCAATCTTGGCAAAATAGATTTTCATTTTGACTGAAAAATCAAAAAATAGCTATTTAAAGTGTCTAATATCAACGTTTTGATCTGATATGTGCTTGTTTTTCTAAAGATAATAATTATTATAATATTACTATATATAAATAATATAATATATTAGTATTATATTATATATATATAATGATAATATGGACAAAGTGTTAGATTGGTGCCTAAGGAATCGGAAGAGTCAGATTTAAAATTTTTTTTTTGCCAGGCACACTCCTGATGATATGTATATAGTAGACGTTTAATCGCAATATAATATGATATATGCAACATTAATCAGACTATAAAAACAATATTCGATTTTTTACATATTTTAGGGGCTCGAGAAGAGGACCAAATAATTATAAGGACAAACTTCGGAACAAAATTATCTTTGCATATTATCTACCTGGGTTAGTTTATTGTACCATCACTAAAAATTGGCCGCGCACGCGAAGTGGTGACGTACCCTATTAATTAAATTGATAGTGCAACGCCCGGTGCTGAGATCCAGTACGGTGCCGATTAGTAAAGCATTCGATAACAATACAAAGTTGGTGTTATCGGGTCGTGGATCTCAAATTGATGGTTTGGTGTTGACGCGACCCATGCAAGAAATCCCGCCTGCGCCACGACCTGGCGCGAAACGTGACGCGAGCGGTGCGCGCTCGCGCAGCGCGATCCGGCCAAAACGGTTTCTGTTTCAATACTATTCATATTTTTCGTTCATAACTTGTTTCTTTAACAGAATAGGGTAAAACCGCTTTTACATCCACCTAAGATCAGTAAATCAAAACCACTCACTCTGTCCTTACCCCTCCCCTGTTCCATGATCTATTGATCTATTGATTCAAGTGTCATATTTTGTATAAAACTGATTTAATTTGTTTAAAAATATAATTTTAATTAACAAAATTGTAATTCCTTTTATTGTTTTAGCTATTACCTCTACCAGCAGTTAATCATAATATCAAACCACCATCCCCCACCGCTACTTGCCCATTCACATGAGTATTTTGATCCAAGCATCATTTATCTATAAAACTTTTTATTTTTCCTTAAAATAATTTTTAACCAAAAAATTTTATCTTTTTTTATGTTTTACATGAACTTAAAGCAGTAAATCAAACAAACCTTCCCACCACCTCCTCCTGGCCACATATCAATTATCTATGACAATTTAGGAAAAGGAATTTCAGAAAATAGTCACAGTTAATGCATAATATGGGTAATTACAATAGCGTTCCTCGATTAATCAAACGCGGCAGTTGAAAAGGGATACAAAGGGTCCTGCTGAAGACTGGATCAGCATAGGTATTCACGAACGGTGGAATGCACTACTGCCATTCCCCCCTCATTACCTTCAGTACCTGGCTCTCTCCCTATTCAATTGTTGCTGAAGATAGAAAAGTTAGAAACAGGGGATTTGAAGACTCTCTCTAGATCTGGACGTAGGAGGCTTTGAAGCATTTGGTGAAGACGAAGAATAATTAAAAGTAGGAGATTTAATGGAATCCCTTGCAGAAGTGTAACTTGGAACTGGTGATTTAACTCCGGAGTCTCTTGATTTTGGAGTCAATTTTGTTTCACCAAATTTTGAAGCAATAGCTGAAATTCCTCTCCCAGAGTCTCCGGAATATTTTGAAGTTGAGTAATTTAAAGATCCTGAAAACAAATAAAAATAATAAAAAAAATATCAAGGTATAATGATATAATCTATAATATAAAATAACAAAATAATATGATCTAAAGGAAAAAGTAAAATTAAACAATATCTTGTCAAATGGGTGGGTTGCACTATGAAGTTTATAGTTATATAAATGCTATGAAATTAAGAAACATTGATCAGTTTACTTTGTGAACATGGAAAGTGAAGATGATTTCTATTTAACGTTACCTTCATCGCTTCATTTAGCACAGCCTAATAATAAAAAATATACATACTTTACTGCAGATTAATGGTACCCATGAAGCTCGAAAGAGAAATGTATTAGTTTATGCGAAATGATACAGGGATCGCCATATCGAAAATATACCTAATTCACACACAGCGTTGTTCGATAATTTTAGAAAATTTTGAGATGTGTTAAAAAAAACGCTTATTAAAAATGTAAACACATTAGCGATTGTCAAGACGAAGTGACGCCGCCGAAAAATTTATCTTCTTGATATACACATAATTTATTAATAATAATGTACCAGGGCATTGCTATATATATCTTCTCTCTTACTGCGATTAATTGTTTCGTAGACTTAAACAAACAATTTGATTCAACCCGGATATGTAAAGATTTAGTATTTCTAGTTAATATAGGCAGTGCTCCACGAGCGAGACATGAGATGCGTTTAATTTAATATTTAAGAGTCTCATCTCTGAAGAGTAATACTGAAAGAATAAAAATATTTAATTATTTATTTATTCCTCATTTTATTTCACATTTTTGTTTTTGCATAATAAGGTAATCACACTTTTTCGTGAATGAAACCTTATTTGATATAGAACTAACGATATATTCCAATTCATCTTCTAAAATGTGAATGTTAAATACGTTTATTATTTTCCTACTTAATTGAAATTATATAGATAGCTTCAGTATTTATAATAGCACCATCATACCTGATTGATTCATTACATTTTGTAATGCGATTCCTCACAAGACTTTATATAGGTGACCCAGGTCCCATTAAAGCACGATGTTTATACAAGTAATTTTACTTGGATATTTTCTAGATACACTTGTCCGCTATTGACTTTTATTTTCTGAAGAAATCACTATACAAGACTCCTTTTCAGTAACAAACACACAGTATTGTGTAATACAACACATTATTCTCGAATTAATTTATAAAATTAAGTAAAAGTATTACTATCGAACTTTTGCAATCATTTCGCGTTAAATTTGTTACTCCCCTGAACTGCACTAATATAAGTTATTAGAATTCCACCATATATTGTCCCTTAACTTTGATGAATCACATCAAATATAAAAAGTGGGAGACAATTTGAATTCTAAATAAAAAAAGAAAAAAAAGAGTTGACATTTTGCCATATTTATAAAATTCTCACATAGCAATTTTGTTAATTCATGTTTAAAGTAAATTTAGTGACAAAAATGAGAAAGAAAACCACGAGAAATATGAGGACCTATTATAATAAATCACAGACAAAGAAATGCTATATGATTTGAAGAAAATAAAAAGGTTCTGAAAGAAATTTCGATTACATAAATTTGGCATCCTCGCTATGTTAGAATATATCATTTTCTATTTATAAAATATACTAGGAAGATATGCTAGGTACCTAGTACCTTAGTCCTTTTATAATATATATTATATTTACTACATTCCTTGAGTATAAATAAATTTATAAAACAATATGAAACCTTTATAATAACATAGAAAATTATGATAAATATACCCTTAGTTAACCTCGAATCAGAGAATATTTATTGTAAAAATCGGTAATGTGCACGTAATCAAGTTTCCTCATACTGCGGTATCATTTGATGGCCAATTTGATAGAGAATCCACTATCTTTGGGGATGCAATTTCAATGATTTATAGACTGAAGCATTATATATGATTTGTATATAAATATCAACTGTTGAAAAGTTGCTCCACACTAGAGATATAGTTTAACACAAATATTATAGAGATGTAATTGTAATATCTATAGCAATATTAACAATATAGAATATTGGATATTATATACTATATAAAAGCGGTAAGGGTTATATACAAATATCACTCACTAAACATTCTTATGGTAGAGTTCTGGTCATTAAAATATTAAGAGACCTAGAAAATTAACGGCACACGAATATCGATATATTTGTCACACTAATATGATAACCTAAAGGGTATTAATATGAAAACATGGTGTCCTTTAAGATATTGCAGTACTGTATAATTATCATATATTAACGATTATCATAATTAACACACATTCACAGTTTCACCCTCTAATTGTTATGTGATGGCTCGTATAGTTTATGTTCGTCGTAACAGATAAAGCCCTTCAGAAGAAAGGAGGAAACCATAATACCACAATGTCTAAGCAATTTTTAATACCGTCTCTATATTATTACCTTTCTCACTAACACTTGACGATTATATAACATCTTCAAAAAAAACAACTTTCCCTAATTCATACCATTTATATGGTGACCTTTCCTTGTTATGATTGTTTACAATAGATCTTGTATGGTCTAATAGTTATAACAAATAATTGAGTATAAAGACATTCAGCCTCATAATATTGCAAATTACGGTTCCTAAGAAGACCATTCTACTGTGTCAGTAAGAGTAAGTGGTCGAATTTTCCTCTAATTTTAGAAGACATATTATATAACAGTCACATTTATAGACTCTTCGAGTAGAGCAGTGGAGAGAGAGATTTAACTACATACCTTAACTTAGAGTTAACTGAGAGAATCGTAATTATTATCTAATTTCAAATTAAATTAAAAATGTTAGGACGTTGAAGAGTTAATTTCCACACAATGACTCTACAATCCTTAATCACAGATTTGGGCAAAACATAACAGTGAGATGTGTTCCGCCGTTTGGTAAATATTTATACACACATTTAAAAATAAAAACTTCGAGTGTAAATAATAATAAAAATAATATAATACTAATTATACATATTATACCTAATTATTTATAAATAATGAGAAATAAATAATTAATAATAAATAATAAAATAATAAAATAATAATAATCGTTATTTGAAAGAGGATGAAAAGAAAAGTAGTTCTATCACGGGGCTATAAAGCAAGGGGGTAATGGTTTTTAAGGTGGACTTTTGCTTCGTTGTTTACCGCAGTGCTATCCCTTTGTTCAATCAGGAGTTACAATTACATTTCCAGTCTAAAAAAATGCGGCTAAGTCACAGTTAGTATCTCGATCCACTAACCACGGTATATTATTGGAGTGGTTTCGACCGGCTCGCGCTGCGTAACGAGCCTTTACTTCATAATGGTCTAGTACTAAGCCGATCTTCAGATGATAAATGTTAGATCGCACGGTTTACGATTCACTCCTGACCTCACATCGCCTTCGCTCCCATGTTACTGATGAGTTAGAAGCAAAAAATTTAAGAGGAGTGAAACGGTATGATAAACATAACCCGGTATATATATACATACATATAGATAAATATATATTCTATATATACAATTAGTAACATCCATAATTAAACGGCGCACCATGAAAAAATTATAATCATATAGCAGCGATTTTGGACTTATAATAATGTTATTTATTATTATTTATGAAAAAAAGAAAACTGCTAGAAATATAATATATATATATTATATTATAATTCTAGAAGTAATAAAAATTAAAATAATATCTTATGTTGATTCGACTGCAAAAGTGCTACGAAGGTTTTTGTCCCGATATCTACTTTCTGCACCCTGATAAAATCATCTGATATTATACCGGGTCGGGTTCCGCTACCATTTGGGTGGCGCCGATATTAACATGAGGACCTCCCGAATCTCTGGACAGGAACCGTTTCTTGGGCATTTCCTACCGCACATAAAAGGGGTAATTATCATTCTTTTTAGTTCTTCTGAGAGGAAAAAAACTGGGTTTTAATTTAATATATATAACTATAATTAATATATATAATTATATTTTTTTACTAATATAAACAACCATCGATAAATTTTAAATTAAAATAATCAAATAATATAATAAGATTAATTATAATAATATATTATAAATAGTAATATATATATTATATATTATTCCAAGTGTAGTGATATTCCTGCATCCCCGCCGCATTTTTCTCTCCACGTCCTGTGCGAGTCGCATTACATTTTTTCGCTTCGTGGATAGTAATGGTCAACTATGGAATCTAATAGGAAATTTGTTGGTCTGCCGCCCACGATGTTTGAGTTCAGCTAGTAGAGAGTCATATGTTAGGTAATTGTCTGTTCTAATCTTATAAAGGTGTTTGTAGAAATTTGTATGTTTTTTGGGAAACCTTATGAACTGTCCTATGAGTGGTGGTGCCTTTAATTACTCTGCGAACTACTCTTGTGAACTACTCTTGGACATTCGAATTGAATCTTATGAACATCTTAGTAGCAGGATATTCACTGTGGAGATTCGATCGAGAGAGAACGAATTTAGGCCGTAATGGAAGAAATGATGCTAGGTATTCTGAACGTGTAAAGACAGCAGCGATAAACTCTATGGGAGGCGCGGAGATTGCGGATGAAACTCCGTAATAGACTGGCCGGTCGGATAATCCTCATGGTGAGTGCCGAGAAACTGGTTTATCTGAGGTGATATTTTAAGGCGAGAAGTTTCGGGGGGCGTAGCACCAGGCGGAGAGAGTCCTGGCCCAAACGACAGGGCGAAAGCCCTCTGGAAGTTGTTAGAGATTATATATATATACTTAATACTTAGTATATATATATAATATAATATATAATATATAAGTATATATATATAGATAATATTAATATTATTTGGCATCTGTTTACTTCTTTATAGGTGAGTTAGTTTAGCACTCATAATGATTGTAATGATATATTATATTAATATAATATAATATATATATAGTAGTAATATAATTTAATAAGTTAATAGGTCACCGTGTCCTACAGAAATGACAGGAACAACTATTTCGGAAATAGATATTTATGATTCCACTATGCCAAACGGGGTAACTCATGTGGCAATAAGGGCGAGCTTGTCCTATCAAATGCCTGGGGTCTAACATAAACACTAAATTGTTGCAGAGTGTAGTCAAAAGCGATGTCTCTATCATTGATGCGGATAGAAGTATTCAAAAAGTTGAAAAAGGCTGATAATCGGATAAAGATCCACTGGTTTGGTGGCGTGCTAGATTATAAAAGAGTGATCACAGAGGGTTAAAAATTAATATTAGGATGCCCTACTAGTTAATGAGATATTATGCATTATTAAGGCAGAAATATCACCAACCAAAAAAAGCAAAAGATCATATAAAATCAGGATCACGTATATGAGGCAATTACTATCGTTAGCGTGAATCATTATGCTGAAGGTTTCCATGAAGGTATATCTTTGACTTCTAGCAGCGAGCGAAGAGTTCTGTGCAGATGAGCCCAAAAGATAACCTATCTCATGAATCGAAGAAAGTCATCAACAAAGCGAAAAACACAATTAAAATTATCAGATAAGATCCACTGGTTTGGTCCAGATATGTATTGTAAAAAGTTTCTACATCTTGCAGAAGTCGCCCAGAAATTCTCTTAGCATTCTCTTCAACAAATGTAGCTAGTAAGAGTCTGTCAATGGTGCAGATCTCATTTTATACTGTTTTTGAGCATATATTTGAAATTATTAATTTTCAAATATTGTAATATATAAAACCTTTTTCCAAATGGGGTGGAGCTGGGGAAAGAGGATGGTTTTTGGGTGGCAAAAATGAGTTAGGTCAAATCTCCATGTTGCTTAAATCCACAACATCACACACACACACACAGACCTCACACACACACACACACAGACACAGGACACAGACACAGACCAGACACAGACACAAGACACAGACAACAGAATCATAGACACAAGCAAGACAGACACATCTTTGAGAGAGGAATTGCTAAAATTTGGTACGGAGAGGGACCAGGGACACACGGGGCGACCAGGTTCTAACAAAAACACCAAGTGTCGCCAGCGTAAAGGAAGGGCTGCGACAGCACACACACGAGCAACTATGATTGGGTGTCACTAGAGAATATCTTAGGTTATGTGGTGTTTATTTTTATTTTTATTTGTTGTTTTGTACAGGTTTAAATAACGAAGTACGCAACACTTTCTCCACTGGGCTAGGCCCAATATAGGAGGGGGTTGGTGCCTTCAAGATTTTGGTTCTTGGAGAGCAGAACGGAGCCAAGAAGAGATAACACAGACTCAGGGCCCGTCCCGGGAACGGTGGACGACTGGGGTTTTCGCTTAGTGGTCGGAAGCGTCTTCTGTATGACATGAGATACGATGTATGAGATCTTGAAGTGCTTCAACGTTTGCTAGGCAAATTATATAAAATGTTTTCCTTCTTATATTTTTATAGAAGTGGGCCTTTGATTTTAAGCAAAGTTTCATTGAGACGGAGACGGGAAGATCAGATAGAAAGAAATAAAGTCCAAAATGAATTTTACGATGAAAAATGTTATAATTTAAATTTTAAACTTTGTACTTTCATCAAAATGAAGATCTAGGATCGTAGAAAATTATTTGTTGTGCTGCTGGTGGGGCTTTACTGGGATGGGGCCTCCTTCCGTTTTATATTTAAAAATAGGATGTTTAATTTTTAATTTTTGGTTTAAATTTTCTAATTAATTTACATTTTCGTCAGCACTGGTTTCAAGAGCAAGAATATATTCATTGACAGTTTCGTAAATTGAATTTGCTTCCATACACTTATAACCATGTACGCTCGCTTTATTTCTTCTCAGTTCAATCTTTTCAAACTTCTAATGCCCTGCGGTTTCATTTGTTAGGCTCTTGTGTTTCTTCTTACTGAGTTTGGCGTGGTTCTTACTCGCTTTATTCTCGTTTGATATTATTCTAACAGTCTTTTTGCTTTTCACCTACATTTAAAGTCCCTGTTCCTCAGGCTCCCGCTGGCAGTCGCTCAATATAGTAATAAAAGAGTATATGATATATTTATGAACAATATAGTGTTAGAATTAGGTAAGTATATTAATATATATATAATAGTAATTATGATAGGTCAGTATTTCCTAGATAGCTATATGATAGATTTATTCCATATATTTTATCTTTAATTAAGTTAATTATTATTATTTATATATTTTTTAATACTATATATATATATACTATTTTATTTTAAAAAATTTCGAAGAAAACTTTTAACCTTATTCTTTGCTGGACTCGTCTTAACGCTCGGAGCATCCGGCAATCCCCGCATAGGTGATTTTTTTACTATCCGGGCATCGGCGGATATAGGGAAATAAACTTAACCCAGTGTCCGCTTAAACCCTTATTATATATATAATATATAATATATATATATATTATATATATACTTATATATATATATATTATATAGTATAGTGACTATAGTTAATTATATATAAATATAATATATATAAATATATATATATATAAACCCCGTTACAGACCCCGTTATAAACTGGCCCCAAAGATGTCAACTAAAATAAATAAAAAGAAAAATAGAAAATATTCGAAAGAATCATTCTGACATTGCCAATATATTTTTTTTTAATAGTAGCAATCGGATTATTGTCAAGCGTTGCTATATAACTGTTCTAATTTAGTCATTTCCAAGAGGGCTTTTCATGTTCTTGAAGATTTTTTTTTAAATCGGAGCTTACCCCCGGGGGTTCCTGTAAGGCACTCAAAAAACTAAACTTTTACCATATTAAATATATTATAAATATATATATATATATACTATATATAATAACTATATAATATATAATATATATAGAATAGGGGCAATGAAATATTTAGGATTAAGAATAATTTTTAAAAGGAAGTTTTTTTTTCGTAATAATAATATATAATTATATTAATAGAGTTTAATTAGTATTGTCTATATATAATTATAAATATCTTAAATAATATTAATATATTAATTATTAATATATATATATAATATATATAAGTATACTATATAATATATAAATCAGTCGGGGCTTTTGGTAGCAGAAGGAGCCACGCCTTACTTGCCTTATGAAGCCACCAAAAAATAGTTAAAAATCACAATATATTATAATATAATATATAAATATGGGTTATATATAATAAATAATATATATATATGATAGTCAAATTTTAGTTATTATAACTATTATAAAATAACTTACTATTAATTAAAATATTAATTTTATATATATTACTATATATATGATAAATAGACTACTACAGATAGAAAGTAATTATGATAATATATAGATATAATATAATATCTATATAATATAAATATATATTTTATCCATATATAAATCTCATTCGGGAAGGGCCCATGAAAGCGTCCGGGGTCCTGGGGGCACGGGCTAGCGGGAAGGAAGTAAAAATTATATTACCTCTTTATCCGTTTTTCTTTTAGGGGGTCTAATATTTTTAGAGCAACCGCCTTCTGTAATCGTCCCGGTCTGATCGGAACTCTATAGACAATGTTACCCATGTGTTAATAAAATATTGATCAGATAAAAATTGGAGGCTGTACTTTTTTATAAAATTTAAAGAATTATGGCATTACATTATCAGGGCTAGTAGTTATTTAAGTTACTTCATAATTTGATATCATAAGTGATAGTTAGAGTGTATGAATATATTTTTTAAAAACTATACAATTAATATCTTCCTTGATTGTAAATTATTATTATTGAATAATATTTATAATTATAATTATATTATTATATATATTATATATATTATGATATAAATAGTTATAATTATATAATATTAAGGTAAATTCTTTCAAGGGAATTGTGTCACGGCAGGGAGTCTGGCGGGCCATGGGAGATTTTATTATATAAATAATATATAAAGTAATGATATTATTATGTTTAGGGTAATATAATATATTTATTATATTTATTAGTATAGTATATATTATTATTTCGATTTTTAATTTTATATTAGTTTAAGTAGATAGATTAATTTATTTGGTTAAGAAGTAAATGAAATCTTATAATAGTAATTTCCATTTAGATTATTTTATATATAATTATAAATTAATTTGTTTATTTTGTTTTATTATTTTTTGCCTTATGAAAATTAGAGGTAAAAGAAGAACACTTTAAGATTTTCGGTTTACGTCTGACCTTGGCGGGAATATTTTCGGATAGTTGGTAGTCCGAGGATAATTATCCGATTAACCTGGATATCGTAATCGGGATAAATTGTAAGAGGTAATACTAAGTAAGTATGTATATAAATATAAGTAATTATAGAAACGTAAAAGAA